>CAMXCT020006741.1:0-133167 GCA_947184155.2 Cladocopium goreaui | reverse complement strand
TGTCTAACGTAACTTCTGAAACCCATAGAAAATTAGAAAATGATGATTTTAGCTACTTTTTCTCCTGCTGCTGAAGACGCTCCTACTGCTGCTGCTGCTGCTGCTGCTGGTGGCTAGCTGCGACGCCTAAAAGCGAACCACTCCCAGCGGCAAATCCCCATGGCAGTGAAGGACGGAAAAGGTTCCGAAATTGCACCGCAAAAATGTCTAACGTAACTTCTGAAACCTATAGAAAATGATGATTTTAGCTACTTTTTTCTCCTGCTGCTGAAGACGCTCCTACTGCTGCTGCTGCTGCTGCTGCTGGTGGCTAGCTGCAACGCCTAAAAGCGAACCACTCCCAGCGGCAAATCCCCATGGCAGGAAAGGACGGAAAAGCTTCGAAATTGCACCGCAAAAATGCCTAACGTAACTTCTGAAACCCATAGAAAATGATGATTTTAGCTACTTTTTTCTCCTGCTGGTGAAGACGCTCCTACTGTTGCTGCTGCTGCTGCTGCTGCTGGTTGCTAGCTGCGACGCCTAAAAGCGAACCACTCCCAGCGGCAAATCCCCACGGCAGTGAAGGACGGAAAAGCTTCGAAATGCACTGCAAAAATGCCTAACGTAACTTCTGGAACCCATAGAAAATGATGATTTTAGCTACTTTTTTCTCCTGCTCCTGGAGACGCTACTGCTGCTGCCGCTGGTGTCTAGCTGCGACGCCTAAAAGCGAACCACTCCCAGCGGCAAATCCCCCATGGCAGTGAAGGATGGAAAGGTTCCGAAATTGCACCGCAAAAATGTCTAACGTAACTTCTGAAACCCATAGAAAATGATGATTTTAGCTACTTTTTTCTCCTGCTGCTGAAGACGCTCCTACTGCTGCTGCTGCTGCTGCTGGTGGCTAGCTGCGACGCCTAAAAGCGAACCACTCCCAGCGGCAAATCCCCATGGCAGTGAAGGACGGATCCCTACTGCTGCTGCTGCAGGTGCTGCTGCTGGTGTCTAGCTGCGACGCCTAAAAGCGAACCACTCCCAGCGGCAAATCCGCATGGCAGTGAAGGACGGAAAGGTTCCGAAATTGCACCGCAAAAAGGTCTAACGTAACTTCTGAAACCCATAGAAAATGATGATTTTAGCTACTTTTTCTCCTGCTGCTGAAGACGCTCCTACTGCTACTGCTGCTGCTGCTGCTGTTGCTGCTGCTGCTGGTGGCTAGCTGCGACGCCTAAAAGCGAACCACTCCCAGCGGCAAATCCCCATGGCAGTGAAGGACGGATCCCTACTGCTGCTGCTGCTGCTGCTGCAGGTGCTGCTGCTGGTGTCTAGCTGCGACGCCTAAAAGCGAACCACTCCCAGCGGCAAATCCCCATGGCAGTGAAGGACAGAAAGGTTCCGAAATTGAATCGCAAAAAGGTCTAACGTAACTTCTGAAATTAATAGAAAATGATGATTTTAGCTACTTTTTCTCCTGCTGCTGAAGACGCTCCTACTGCTGCTGCTGCTGCTGCTGCTGCTGCTGCTGCTGGTGGCTAGCTGCGACGCCTAAAAGCGAACTACTCCCAGCGGCAAATCCCCATGGCAGTGAAGGACGGAAAAGCTTCGAAATGGCACCGCAAAAATGCCTAATGTAACTTCTGAAACCCATAGAAAATGATGATTTTAGCTCCTTTTTTCTCCTGCTGCTGAAGACGCTCCTACTGCTGCTGCTGCTGCTGCTGGTGGCTAGCTGCAACGCCTAAAAGCGAACCACTCCCAGCGGCAAATCCCCATGGCAGTAAAGGACGGAAAAGTTTCGAAATTGCACCGCAAAAATGCCTAACGTAACTTCTGAAACCCATAGAAAATGATGATTTTAGCTACTTTTTTCTCCTGCTGCTGAAGACGCTCCTACTGCTGCTGCTGCTGCTGCTACTGAGGCTGCTGCTGCTGCTGCTGCTGGTGACTAGCTGCGACACCTAAAAGTGAACCACTCCCAGCGACAAATCCCCATGGCAGTGAAAGACGGAAAAGCTTCGAAATGGCACCGCAAAAATGCCTAATGTAACTCCTGAAACTCATAGAAAATGATGATTTTAGCTACTTTTTTCTCCTGCTGCTGAAGACGCTCCTACTGCTGCTGCTGCTACCTTTTCCTCCTGCTGCTGCTCCTGCTCCTGCTCCTGCTCCTGCTCCTGCTGCTCCTTCTGTTCAAATGGCAGCTCCCGGATGGGAAAACATCATGGCAGTGAAGGACGGAAAGGCAGCAAAATTGCGCCCAAAAAGTGCTTAATGTAACTTCTGAAACCAATCGAAAAGAATGATTTTAGCAATTTTTTCCTCCTGCTGCTGCTGCTTCTGCCCCTGCTGCTCCTTCTGTTCAAATGGCAGCTCCCGGATGGGAAAACACCATGGCAGTGAAGGACGGAAAGGCATCAGAATTGCGCCCAAAAAAGTGCCTAATGTAACTTCTGAAACCCAAAGAAAAGGATGATTTTAGCTACCTTTTCCCTCCTCCTGCTGCTGCTGCTCCTGCTCCTGCTGCTCCCTCTGTTCAAATGCTAGCTCCCGGATGGGAAAACCTGCTGCTCCTTCTGTTCAAATGGCAGCTCCCGGATGGGAAAACACCATGGCAGGGAAGGACGGAAAGGCAGCAAAATTGCGCCCAAAAAGTGCTTAATGTAACTTCTGAAACCAATCGAAAAGAATGATTTTAGCAATTTTTTCCTCCTCCTGCTGCTGCTGCTTCTGCTCCTGCTGCTCCTTCTGTTCAAATGGCAGCTCCCGGATGGGAAAACACCATGGCAGTGAAGGACGGAAAGTCAGCAAAATTGCGACCAAAAAAGTGCCTAAAAAGTGCCTAATGTAACTTCTGAAACCAATAGAAAAGGATGATTTTAGCTACCTTTTCCATCCTCCTGCTGCTGCTGCTCCTGCTCCTGCTGCTCCCTCTGTTCTAATGCTAGCTCCCGGATGGGAAAACACCATGGCAGCGAGGGGCGGTAAGGCATCAAAATTGCGCCCAAAAAATGCCTAATGTAACTTCTGAAACCCAAAGAAAAGGATGATTTTAGCTACCTTTTCCCTCCTCCTGCTGCTGCTGGCGCTGGTGTTGGTGGTGGTGGTGCTGCTGCTGCTGCTATTGCTGAAAGAAGAGTACCAAAAGCACCTCCCGGTGTGGCAAAGCTACCAAATCCACACTGTTCACAGGAAAAGTCCAAACACAGGGGCACTGCGGCCGTCAATTTCGAATGGCAAATGGGACAATGTCTTATCACAGGAAAAGTCCAAACACAGGGGCATTGCGGCCGTCAATTTCGAATGGCTGGCAAATGGGACAATGTCTTATTCCCTGGCGCGCTCCCCCTTGCGTCTGCCGGGGTCGGCGGATATATATATATATATGTTATATATATACCATACATGGATATATATATATATATTTTTTCTACCAGCACCAGCCGGATCCGTCATTGGAAAGTGGCACAAAACACCGTCGTTTTTCGTCAGGTGATCTTCTGCGAAAACGAGACCCACGATGCCCGCGCCACGGGTGGAGCCTTAAGTCCTTACAAGGCGCGTGTCGCCGGTGCTTTTTACGGATTACCCTTTGTGTGGCTTAAGATATGAGCATAAGATAGCATAAGTGAAATATCTATTTTAGATATCTATAGATATCTAGAAGTATCTAGATATCGATTCTTGAGCTTCAAAGGTCGGAAGATTTGACGAATTTTGAAGATTACGTGGTTTTGCTTCCGCAAAATCAGCCATTGGAGGGCCCAGTACCCAGTACACCCAGTACCCTGGAATCGTGACCATTGGATTCCTAGGAGCCTGAGCCAGTGGCGAAGAATGAGGCCCGATCATTTCAGCGGCTGTACATCATTGTGTCAGAGATCACGTGGTGATCTACGAAGAATCTACTACTCTTGAAATATTTTTTGTTAAAATACATGATCATCATGATAGCAACAAATCTTTCAAGAGTAGTAACAATAATCATTACTATCATATTAAAATACTACTATTGAATAATGATAGCAACAATAATCATAGTACTGACAAAGAGGATGATGACTATAGTCCAATGATTATAATCATGATAATAACATATAATAACCATATATAAACATATATATATACATACATGTATCCCAGGATTATCATGGATTATCAATATCATGATGATTATGAAAAATCATTTCCTGATGGTGAATGAGTTAGCAATTCCGACAGGAGCTGATGAAGTATGGCGACTTCCGCAGCTTGGGTGGAGCTGCTTGGCACAGCATCCACAGTCGCTTCGGAACCCGTTTGGGACCAAAACCTGATGGAGCCAGAGACCCAGAACAACCCAGAGATCCCGCGAAGCCGCGGTGCACTTTGGGGCAAGTTGATATCAGTGTTTTTTTAAGGAACATGTTGCAATATACTGCAATAAATATAATGAACCATATTCATCTCATTCCTAAAAATGGTTGAATGGTTGGAAGAATGATCCAAACCAAGACTCTACTGTGAATCCGCTTGTTTTTTTTGACATCAGAGTGTCACGGGTTGTGATTTTCTGCCCAACTCTTGTGGTTTTTGAATGTTTTCACAGCCTAGGCCCAGGAAACTGGGAAAGATCAAGGTTTTCGCTTCCATTTGAGTGGTCGAAGCTCTGGATCCTTCAAGGACCCTCCCTGCCGACGTCACCTGCCATCACTGTGTCGACCCTGTCGCTGTGCCGTCATGGTGAATCCAGGACGGATTTCACGACTACGTGATACGGGGAGACCAGGCACTGCGACTGATGCGACCTGATGTGGGGATGGGATGGCCACAGCGTCGTCAGCGTTCAGGATGAGAAATCCAGAGATTTTGGCCGTTCTTCGTTTGGAAATCCACAGGAAGTTATGGGAAATCCCATGAAATCCGTTGTTTTGGGGGGGTCCGGGCGACGGGTGATATGGCTGTGAGGCAGCTGTGTCCAGTAGCAATGGCACCAAAGTGGGTTTGCTGACAAGGCTGGTGAGTCTGACCTGAGAATCATCTTCTTTCATTGTTGTTGGTATATGATATAAGTACTGTATATATGTATCTATGTATATATATATATATACATATGTATATAGATATATGTATATACATATGTGTGTATATATATATACAATATATGTGTGTGTAGCACGACATGTCAAGATTTTCCAGTGGATGAAGCACCTTCGCATGTGACCTACAGCACCAGGCACAAAGTGGCCGGAGGCAGTCAGGTGAGCGTCAGACTTCGGCTGACCCGTGCAGAAATGAGCCGGTCTCTGAGATCCAAAGATGTCATGGAAATCAAGATTCGTCATGACTCACCAGATAGAAAATTTTCAAATTTTCATTGAATAACCCTAAATATCCCTAAATTTTGGTAGACACTATCACTATTCTTTCGAAACCGTGAAGGCTTTGAAAAGAGCGCTTTCGCTGACTTCGGCCACCTGCTTCAGCACAGAAGAGAAGATTGCGACAGGTGGCACAACATTGCCTTTTTTCCCAGCAGGGCACCATGCATTTCATGAGTTTTCACATGGTCATGTTATGCCTTTAAGACATGAAAAGTTGCCGTTTGGTCCATGATTTTAGATCCAAAAACTTGTCCAAACTAGTTGCAGTTTGCTCCCGAAAGAGAGCACGGCCAGGTTTTACGGCTTCCTGCAGGAAGACATTCATTCGGAGGAGCGCAGGATCATTCACCGACAGGCGCGAACTCAGCTGATGATTCTGATGATCCCAACATATCCCAACTTTTTTTGAAGTTGTGACGGCGAGGCCCTGGCTGGCATGGTGTGGACAAAGCAGTTGCTTGGCGCTGGCCGCGACATGGTTTTTTGGGGGGCTCCTAGATGTGTTGGGCTTGAGTTGGGCTGCCAGCGAGGTTGTATTACTATGACATCCGTTCCTGGCTACAAGGCATGGTGCCATGGTGCCCATGGTGCCATAGGGGGACCGGATGACCGGAACCGGATGATCGGATCCCACCAGGTGACGCTGGTTATCCCACACCTCCAAGCCGTGGCGGTCGAAACGAAGATTGGGATCATCTCTACAACTTGGATGTGATCTCCATGCCTGTCAGATGCCCAAGATCACATAATCAACCAAGCTAACATAAGCTGAGAATATCTGAGAATCCAAGCTCTGACAGTTGCAACTCTGCAACTCTGCAACTCTCAGGACAAATGGGAGTATCCCTGGTATGCCACCTGGGTCCGGGTCACTCAGAACATCTCAGAACAGTTTCGATCTGGGAGGGATGTGACTAACATAGCTCCAGTGCTAAGGATTTGGCGTTTCACTGCTTGCCCTTGGCTTTGGTGGATCCGGGTTTTGCCAAGGTGGGAACCCCCATGAGTTCTCATCAACATGACTTGTCGTTGTTTATCATTGCTTATTGATTCTCATTGATTCTCATTGATGATCATGAATTACCCTCTGGTATTCAGCTTCCCCTTTCAGCATCAGCGCAGTTGGCAGGAGCAGTTGCGCCTCCTAACCTCTGAGAGGTTGGGATGTTTCCATCCCATGGTGGATGACATGTCCAAAAGATTGGATGATAATGGATGATACAATTGATGTTTAATGGATGATAATGGATAATGGATGATAATGGATGATAATGATAATGATAATGGATGATAATGGATATATATATATATATAATTGAATAAGCTTGTTGAAGCCCATCAAGCATATTCAAGCCAAGCATAGCCATCAAGCCCACAATCTGTTGGCCAGACTTCCTTCCCCCATGACCGACCTCCCTTCTGCAGTTCCGCAGTTTTGAGGTTTATGCACCCCAATGGACAGCTCCCAGCCTACGAATGGAATTTCAATGATGTGAATCCTCCCGTGCACGTTGGAACCTTGGTCGATGTCAACCAGCGAGGGATCGTTTTCGAAAATCCGAAGGAAACCGCTTTGAAAATCCGAAGGAAAGTCCAGAAGATGCGTTTGTTTCTCAACTCTTTGCCAAGATTCCAAGATTGATATGTGTCATGTGGTTGTATGGCTGGGTTGATGCGAAGACATTGAAAGTCAGAAGAGATCTCAGTGATCGAATCAGACCACTTATGACCATCTCTTTGCGATGCAAGACAACATCGACATACATCGACCATTCAAACATCATGTATCCATCCACCTCCATCATTTATCCATCCTTGGATGAATCTTGATCAAATAAGATGAATATAGAGGAATCACGATGTCAAGTGATTAATTTTGATGAATTTGTGGAGTAGCCTCCAAGTCAAGTGATGGTCTGCTACTCATTCCTTTCCACTCAGCCCAGTGGTTCATTTTGGTGACAATGCTTGACATTATCCATCATTTATTCACCATCGTCAATAATTATCCATCATCTAACCATCATCTAACCATCAGTTAACCAGGTTAACCATCATCAAGATCCATCATCCGTTCTTTTCACATCTTGATGATGGTGGATGGGAGAAAGAACGGATCATCTATTCACATCTTTTCACATCCGTTCTTTCTCCCATCCACCAAGCCATAGCCATGACGGATCCATGGTGCTGGTAGAAAAATGCTAACATAAATATTTGGGATATTTCTTGATGGGAAAATATGGTAAATTTGGCACACCATTTTTCTAGCACCGTTAGGATCCGTCATGGGATAGCCATAGCCAAGAACATTTATTTGGTATTTCTTGATGGTATATGAGATCCATGGCACACCATATATAGACATATATAGACCATATTTCTAGCAGCACCGTTAGGATCCACCAAGCCGCCAAGGCCTGGGCCGTTTGGCGCGTCTTTCAGATGGATCGCAAGACACGTGGCGACGCCGGAGACCTGGGTCCGCAGCCCCAGGTGATCCCCGGTGATCCCAGGACCTGGGTCCACAACCCGTGGCAACCACCGTGGATCTAACCCTAAAAAAGGCCACGGAGAGTCAGGTTTTCTTCCAAAATCTGGGGTTTTTTGGACAATATCATGGCATTTTTCATTTTTTTGGATAATGTGTGAAGCTTTGGCCATTTTCTGTGATGGTTGGACCATTTTATGCTGTGAAGATGACGGGAATGATGATCAATGACAATGAAATATGATTAATGATCTGTACATCAGCATATCGACTTATAATAATATTACATATAGGATGTTTATATACATATTTTATACATCAGTCATGATAAGGGATGGCTGTGATGTTGCGTTGACAGTGGATGTTGCTGAGGCTTCCTGGAAGAGCTCTTCCACAAGATGATGCCGGGGGTCATGGTGACCGATTGAAGTATGGTGATACTCTTACCCATGACGGATCCTAACGGTGCTGCTAGAAAAATGGTGTGCCATGGATCATTTACCATCAATATACCCCCTTTATGTTGGTGTGCCATGGATCCCATCAAGAAATACCCCCTTTATAAATGTTAGCATATATACCAGCACCATGGATGCGTCATGGGTTACTGTATATTACAGCCTGACGCAGATCTACGGACATGCTTGCAGATGCTTGCAGGCTGAACTTTCAGTGGTGGGTGAATCGAAAAGATGCCGAAGGGAGGAATATTTTTCAAGGAGGATTTTTGGGCCGCAGCCTTGGAAAAAATGGTGGTTTCAAATGGTTGTTCCATGAAAAAAACATCATTCGCTGCGGAGAAACTACTGCGGAATCGAGGTTTGGACAATATTGGAGTGGTGGACAGAAGCCAACCATTTCCAAACGGTTTCTCAGATGCAGATGTTTCCAGCTTTAACCTGGCGTTGGCCTTGTGTTTGCCATGGGAAACCATGGGAAACCATGGGAAACCATGACTGGTCAGGTGGAATGATCAACCAGTCAGATGGAACCAGCTGGATGGCCTTCTACAGCTTGAAGCTCGAGACACATGAACTGACGACAAAGCTGAGATGACATTCACATTTGAGCTATCACAGCGATCACATGCTATCACATGCTATACCAAAGTTACCAAAGCAATTTTGGCTCAGCTTTTCACCATTGCGTTGCCTGTGTCTCAGTGCCCGACCTTTGTGTTCACGAAAACATGGACAGCATCAACCAGGAAGAGGTCGAGGTTGAAGCCGTCGAGGTCCCCGAGGTCCCCGAGGTCCCCGAGGTCCCCGAGGTCGAAGTGCGCCCGGAGCCAACAAATGCCACCAAGGCGGATAGCAATTTGCCCACCTGCTACTTCTTGGCCACAGCCGGTACCAAGAGCTATGAGGGAGACTACCACTGGATGATTGAGTTGGAAAAGGGTTGGAGCCCATGGATGCCGGGGAACGAGCCCTTTGATGGCAGCACAGATCAAGCACTTCGCTATACCCTGGGCAGATACGACTTTGAAGTCCACTTTGAAAATGAATCCTCGGGCATCCAGACCAACTTGACCACTGGAAAGGTGCGTCGCATCCAACGTTTGCAGAAGGGCGACTCCGCTCCAGCTTGGGAAGGTACCGGCACACGCCGCCGCGCCGCCCCCAAGGGCGCGCAGGGAGCGGCCGGTGCCTCTCTGACTGCGCCGAAGCAATCTGCAGCGCAAGCAGCCCAGGCGAACCGCGCCCAGCGGCGGCAGGGAGGTCCCAGTGGCTACACCGCACCAGCGGTGAAAGTGGCAGAAGCACAACGTCCGTCGCTGTCGCAAGCAGCCTACAAGCCCAGCACGGCACCCGCTGCACCGCCTGGCGACAGATATGCCGTGCCTCGCTATATGCGACCATTGAAGGGAAAGGCCTAAAATGGCTTTCATCGTGAAGTGCGCAAGGCGCCCACAGTTCAGGCAGCAGACCCTGAGCAGTGGAGGCTTGAGACGCTTGAGACACATTGGTTGCACACTCAGACACTGATGACTGAATCATCATTGGCATTCTTTTCTTATTTTTTTTGGTGGGTTGACACCTCCGACACAAGTGTCGGAGGAGAACCAGCCATATGCTTGTACAGAACTGTATCCAAGGAAAGCACAATGCTTTCTTGCACTATGTGAACAAAGATAACAGAGCCCAAAAAAATGATGTTTCAGCCTGTGACAGCCTGTTTTTCACAGCATTTGGAACCGGTCAACTTTTGACGATTTGGAACTGCCCAGGTCTGACGCTCATGCGCATGGCTCTAGAACTGGCCCTGCACAATCCTGTGTGCGCCTCCGATTTTTGCCACCAGGATGAAGCCCCCAAGGAAGCCAAGTTATGCTAAGTTGCCTTGTAAGTGGCTGAATTCTATGGTTTATGATGTTTATGGCAGATATAACATGATATAACTATAGTTGATGGGGTTTATAAAACCAACATATCCAACATCACATAGGGGGCACCATCCTGTGATTCAAAATTCTTGCAACAACCCAGCGAGTCACCCGAATCAACTCCGAATCAACCATGGCTTAAATTCACGACGACCGGGCACATTTTTCGGAAAGAGATGTCACATGATGTCACCTGTGGTTTGGGTCAAAATATGTCATACCCATATGGATATATATATATATATATTAATATAATATATATATATTATGTATATATATATGGTTGTATATCTTGGATCCGTAAAGAACCACACTTCATTTCACCGAAAAAGATCATCGATGAGTCGATGAGTCGATGAGGTACGAAAGCATTGCCTGCAAATTTGCCGAGCATTTCTTGCTCATTGCGAGGGATTTCGCCTCAGCCGGGTGAACCAGACTGAACTGCAGCCAGCTATGGACTGCAGCGAGGCGATGACCAGGGTTGCCAACAACGCCGAGCATGGCTTGTGGGATCCAACAGATGAGGCGCATTTTTCGTTTGGAAATTCACAGAAACTCCTTCCGCCGAAAGTGACTTGGTGCAGCCGGATCAGTGCTATTTGGATGCATCAAATAGCCATCAACATCCCTATCATCAAATATCATCAAATATCATCCCCTGGCTGCCAGTTCTACTATGATGTGCTGGCCAATCCGGATGGCACCAGGGTCCCAAGCTTGGTATCTGATGCTGGGCATCGCTGGTGACTTCCGCTGTGTTTCACACTTCAGGAACCCATCAAGCTGCGGTCCATTGTGGGTCTGATTCCTCTCTTTGCTGTGGAGGTGGGATGCCCAACATCAAGAGCCAAACTCCAGAAATTTGCTGTGCATTCCAGTGGATTGACGCAATATTTATTGGCTGTATGTTGATGATGTTGATGATGTTGGCTGTTGAAAAATATTTTTAAGCTGTCGATTCTTGTGCAACTGCAACATTGTGTCACTCTTTGCACAGCGTCAGGTTTTGGAACCCGCCGCTGTGCTCAGTTCACCTCCTGTCCACACCCTGCATCTCCATGCCATGCAAAAGTTGAGCTCCCCTGAGGACATGCTGAAGAGATTGCCCCGTTTTGCCGGACAAATGCCTGGGAACCTGAACCGAACCAGTGCCGCAAGTTTGGAATGCCATGTTTCAATCTTTTTCAGGATCCTGAGATCCTTCAAAAGCAGATGTTCAATGCATTTCAATGCTATATCCCATGACGGATCCATGGTGCTGCTAGAAAAATGGTGTGCCATGGATCCCATCAATATACCCCCTTTATGTTAGCATATATACCAGCCCAAATGTTAGCATTTTTCTACCAGCACCATGGATCCGTCATGGGTATATGCTGATGTTCGACATCGGTGGATCCTTGGATATCCTTGGATCTTGTCGCCCCGTCAGGCAGTGGCTGTTCGACAACCGCCCAGATTTGGCATCTTTGGTCTCCAGATTTGAAGAGGCGGTCCATGTGGTCAGGATCATTCACCATACTGGTGATATGTCCAAAAAAAAATTGTTGGGGTGCATCATGGTGCATCCATTTCAGGTTTTTGTTGTTTATCATGATGTATTTCATTGATTTTCATGGGAGTATGCAGCCCCATGTCCCATTTTTTCACCACTGCCAGCCCGGTCGGGGAGAACGCCGACTACTGTCCCTTCTTCGGGGCTACAGGCGCATCGAATTTCTCCGCGGATGAGAAGCATTGGCATCTGAAAGAATCGGAACAAGAGTGGGTTTCCGTGTTTTTGTGGGAACTTCAAAAATGGTGCAGACTGGATTTACCCTCTGGTAATTTAACATAGCTATGGAAAATCACTAATTTTTATGGGAAAATCCACTATAAATGGTCATTTTCAATAGCTATGTTAGATTTACCAGAGGGTACAATCCGTTTTTGTTGGAAACTCTTCTGGGAATTTCTGAAGTATCAACCCAGCCGTAGCCAGGATGAGGGCTCTGTTGAAGCGGATGCTGGATCCTGCGGAGTTCCTGTCGGACTACGGCATCCGGGCGCGATTCCAAGCTAAACGATTTTGTTGCATCAATCGGTTCGGGGAACTAGGGGGAAGTGGATCTTTGGACAATGCCACATATGTCTGCCGAAATTTGGCTCAAACCGAGCTTTTGATCAAAGATATTCGATTTGTTCCACGCTGTAAAACCGGGATTCCGTAGGGTCTTCGCCAAAGCTGGCTTTGGGGATGCCTGGACTCTGGACCAGAATTATTTGAGTTCTTTGGTGATCACATCGTCTGCTTCCCAGGGCAATCCTTTTTGGTTGATACTGTTGATATCTGTTGACCCTTTAGAACATTTGAACACGGGAGAAATTGTCAAGATCTCAGCGAATCGCCCCAGAAGTATAGTCGATCCATTCGACATTGAATACATCTTGATAACATCTTGTAACATGTTCCATTCAGTTGTTATTCAGAATATCCTGAGCTGCAGACGTTCCATAGCAGCCCATCAAGCCATGATCACCAATGATGCCCTGCTGGCATCTGTGAAGTTATTGGCATCCGATCTGGACGGCACCCTGTTAAATCCCAATCATGTCCCAGCTGCCCGGATGCCTTCAGTTTCCAACGGTTCCAACGGCCACCAAGTGAAACCACAGTGAAACACCGAAACACCGAAGCACCAAGGTACGGATCGAAAACGTAGAAAATCATAAAAGGGTCCAGAATCTGCTTTTTTGTTTTCAAGATGTCATAAAAAATGGGGGATCCCCAAGTCCTGGGTTTACTCAAATGGTCATGACTTGGATGATTGGGGCTACCCCAATGACTTGGGACTGCGATCATCTGCGATCCTGAGGCTACAGGCACCTTTGATGCAATTGCAGAGTATGAAGCTGCAGGAGGTTCTTTTGCGGTGTGCACTGGACGTGATTTGGGTTCAGCTCGTGGCGTTCTGAAGGGCTTGGACATTGACCGAATGCCAGGCCCAGGATTTTCAACTGGATTTACCCTCTGGTTACTCTGGTTATGACTAACATGGCCATGGAAAATGACCCATTTATAGATGGTTTACCTTAGTTTACCTATTAAAAAATGGTGATTTTTCCATAGCTATGTTAAATAACCAGATGGTAGAACTGAGTTTGTTTCCCAACCGCTTCTTCGCTGAGTTTGTTTCCAGCAAGAATTTCTTGCATTTGCAGATGTCATTTGAAAGTTGGATTTCGTGCTGTCATAGATTGCACATGATTGCACTATCGTTGAAAGGTGTCTATCTGAATGGTACGACTGTGAAGGGCATCTTGGCCATGCTTGTGGTGAGATGATTGCGGGAAGGGTGCAACAAGAGCAGACAAGAGCCTTCAGAGGCTCAGGAAAAGCATCAGAATTGGTTGGGTAAGTGGCCCTTAAGATATTAGTACGATTAGTAGTCATGTATAATATTACTACTAATCCATATATCCATCCTTCAGACATTTAACGATCGTTTTCAAGATCTCATAGCTGTGTGCAGACTTCGCTGAGGAAAAGGAGGCGAGCTACTGAGGAATTTGACTCTGCCATTGGATCTCATCAAGAAAATGGTGGACTGGGGCCGCAAGCATCGCGACGTGGCATCGATTCTATTCGTGGAAGGTGACAATCATTACGTCATGGATCGCTCTGAAGAGTATGCTCTTTTCATGCACAAGCACTTGCTGGATCCTTGGCTGCTTTTGTGACATTTTGTTACTTTGCTTTCATTTTCCTTTCCATGTTTGGAACTTGCCAGCAGCATCTCCTTGTTTTGACACTGGAGTTGTGTCAATTTATGTCAATTTTTTTCAGAGTTGCTGTGGATCCTGAAGATTAGATGAGTAACAGTACATTTTTCAAAAGATGGCATGTGCCCGAAGCACTTGTTTCCAATGCTTCACTTGCAAAGCTACAGCATCTTGGAATATCTTGGACTGTATGGGTCCTTGGGACCCTGCCATGGACCCATCGAGGATCCGGATCCTATCGAGGTGAAGGGCGGCTATCAAAGTGACAATCCACCCATCCCAACACAGGTCAACATGATGCGTGTCATTTGTCATCCGGATAAGATGGACGTGGTGAAACCACAAGTGGCAGAATGTGTGGCGGGCTATGCGGCATATGCGCAATCCTTGCCCACCACGAAGTTCGACGGCACTTATGACTTCGATTTTTCGAGTGTTTTAGAGATGGCTTTAAGGGTCATTATTGAATATTATTTCGATTTGCATCCACAATAGATCTGGATCAACCCCCCAAAAACCATCCAAAACCATCAAAGTCGCACCCATCAGCATCTGGGAAGATCTTCGGAGATCTGGTAAGCCGTCCATCCCAAGGTCCATGAAAACCCATTTTTGATGAACTGAACTGCCCCAAGATGCCCCAAGATGTGAACCCAGGATAGACATCATGGCGCCGGGCACCAACAAGGCAGCTGGGCTCCATGTGCTACAGAAATCGCTGGGTCTCAGCATGGCGGAGTGCTGTGCCATCGGCGATTCGGAGAATGACTTGGAGATGCTGCAGTCCGTTCGAGTGGCCTGTGCCATGGGCAATGCGGTGAAAAAGACCAAGGCACCATTTTTGTGTCACGAAGTTATCACGAAGTTATCACGAAGTCATAGATGGAAGTCATAGATGTACTTAGAATGATGTATCATTTATACATTGTAAAGTGCCATTGTAGTGAATGCCCATGGCTGCAGTGTCTGTCTTCCAACATTGAATTCCTAAGATTCAGTTATGATACTTCTCCTTGCTGAAAGTGATCGTTGCAGGCCGTATCGCACTTTGTGATGCCCAAGAACACAGATCAGCCTGCTGGCGTGGTGTGTTTGATTCGTTCCTTGACAGCCGCATTGAAGGCCATGAAGGCCAAGGTGGAAGTTGAGTCGACCAAAGAGAAGCTCCGGGTGGCGTGTTTCAGTATGGGTTCCTGGGGCACCGGTGTGGCACGACAAGTTGGGCAATCCTTGTTGCACCTGAAACGCTTCGAAGAGGCGTTGCCCGTATGGGTTCCTGCCATGGAGACGGTGACGGCCATGAACGAAACGGGCTTCGATGAGAGGCATTTGCCGGGCCTCAGATTGCCACGCAACGTGCACGCCACAGTGGATCCTGTTGAGGCCTTCCGCCGTTTCCGGACGGGACGCTTTGGATCTAACGGATCCAACGGATCTAACGCAGTGAATTACCATCAATCACCTGGTTACCTTTCTTTCCAGATCTTTCCAGATGTTCACCAGATGCAAATCCACCCACTCAACTGTGGTTTGGCCGTTGTGCGAGGCTGCAAAGGATGCAGATCTGCTGATTTTCGTGGTCTTTGGGGACGAGATGGAGCAGTTGATGCAGAAACTCAAGGGGAAGGTAAAGCCCACAGCCACTGCAGTGGTCTCCTGGTTCAGATGGGGGTGAAAGGCAACTACTCTGAGAGAATAGAACAATTCTATACAATTCTCATGTTTCAATTGGTTGCATGATGTTTTCGGCCCCAAGCCGAAGCGTTACAAGATGTTACAAGATGTTACCTGCGTGCCTATTTTCGCCACAGGTCATGTCCAAAATTCTGATGCCGTCTACAGAGAAGCAGCTGAAGTTTGGAAGTGCTTATGTCAGCGAAGCTTTAGGCCTGGGATGCCTGGGATGCCTGGGATGGCTTGACTTTCCCAAAAACCTGCTGGTTGTTTCTGATTCTATGGTCATTTCAGCTACACGGTGTAGGAGGTCTTGCATCTAGTGTTAAATGTATTAAGAAATCCCAGGGTCAAATTGGGAAACCCAAGTTAGTGGATCCCTTCTACAAAAAATGAGGTAAAGTTTGAGAACGAATGATGACATCATCAGGGTTTCTTTGCAATCCATGTGATCAACACTGAGGACGCACGGAACCATTCAAAATCCAGATCAATTTGGGTCATGACCCAACTTGGATCACTGAAGGTTTGCCTGTGGCGGTGCTGATGGGTGGCACTCTTGCAGCAGATGTGGCTCGAGGGATACTTGTCCAGTTGTGAAGCTTCCGGAGAAACCAAGATGATTTGGGGCGAAAGATTGCTGAATTGAACGTATTGAAGAACTATCAACGGGTTGTTTCGGAAGAGATGTATTACATTGTATTACTGTATTACTGTTGTTGATGATCAGATTGTTCAATTTTTCATGTCTCCAGGGTTTTGTGGCTGTCCCATGTCATCCATCATATCCGACCCAACCTGGCCATTTCCGGATGATCTGATCCAGGCACTTTGCGGAAGCTACGTTGGGGTGTGAAGATCCCAAGGCATCGGAAAGTTCAATCGGAGCCATTGAGCCATTGGGCTCTAGGGGAAGAGTGTGGAAGTTGCCATTGATCAAAGATATGTCATGATATGTCTTCCCATAGTTCACCCTAGTTCACCCTAGTTCAAGAGTACGTCAACATATGTCAACATATTTTACCCGTGAAAACCATGAGATTGTCATCACCAAGATATGGGGGTTTCCCAGTGAATCATCCACGTGTTAAGATAAGATGTGTATCTCAGGCCTCTGTCGTTAGATTATCCCATGCTATACACACATTTCAATGAAAGATAACCATATATATATATATTATTGGATATGGGATAGTATGGTATAATCCCTCTTCGTTATATATATATATATATATATACATATCCAATTGTTTCCTTTAATCCCCAAGTATTCGACCATTATTCAATCTTCATTTCAAACAGCTGTTCGATCAGTTTGATCCTTCATTTTTCTTCATTTCCATGGTGGAAATGTGGGCGAAACGTTGCAGGTTTCCGAAGCTTTGCTGGAACTCTTCAACAAGCCCAACTTCGCCGTTAAGGGTCTGTCCTTCCCATTGGCTGTGGAGCTCTTTGCGGTGCTGAAATCAATCATCGCTGTGGCGGCAGGTGAGTGCCATCAAATTCCCAATGAACGTTGCGAGTATCATCTGGTGAACTAACATAGCAATTGAAAATGGCCATTTATAGTGGATTTTCCCATTGAAAATGGTGATTCTCCATTGCTATGTTAGTTCACCAGAGGGTATCCTTATTTGATCTTATTTTCAGACACCCAAGAGTAATCAGACTGTACAGATAAGAGTTGATATTTAGAATCTAGAATGAATCGAGAACATTCATATCCCACTAGGTATCATACTGAGGTATCTAAGATCCTTTGCTTACATTAAGATCTCCTGCAAGAGCCGAGTTTGGCGAGTTTGAATGGCAGGCTTTTGTGATGGTCTTGAGATGGGACACAACACCAAAGCTGCCATCATTCGTTCCTGGGACATCATCCATCAAATCTGGCTTCGTGCTGCAATTCTTCCAGTGTTCACGAACGATGGGGTATGTCATGGATGTACGATATGGGGGATATTCACTAGATGGGGTAGTGTTCACTAGATAGTGTTCATCTCAAAATTGGGTGTACCCCTAATTGATATAAATGAGATCAAATGAGCACGATCCTTCAAAAAATTGAACAGGGATTCCTCTGCAAATTTGCCGGACCAAGTTTCTTGAGGTCTGGGAGCGGTTGAAATGGCCAAGTTTGCCAATCGCTTTTATCCAGAGCATTCCTCCAAGGACACTGTGGTTGAAGCATGGCTGTGGTCAAACGATCTTCATGTTTTTGTACTGGCAGAATGATGAGTTTGATGAGTTGGTGATGAGTTGGTCATATACCTGATTGGTGGTTTGGAACATGTTTAAGTATTTTCCCATTCAGTTGGGAATGTCATCATCCCAACTGACTTTCACTCCATCATTTTTCAGAGGGGTAGGTCAACCACCAACCAGATATCATAGAATTGGATTATGGGAAGATTTACAGGAAAACCCCGACAATTTGATGGTAAAAACCATGGTTTCCGGTTAAGATTTTCCCTTAAACCAATCCAGTGAAGATACCAAATTCTGACATTTCTGATTTGATTTGGAAATGTTGATGATCCAACTCCTCCAAGCCATCATCAAAGCAAATTGGATCTTTCCAGGAGGCGCTCACGGAAGCCTGCGGCCTGACGGAGCCACGAAAAGGGTGGTGATATTCACGATGATCTCGAAAAGATGGCAAAAATCATGGCAAATAGCCTCTGGTAAACATACAAAAAGCTATGGAAAATCACAATTTTTAATGGGAAAACTCACTATAAATGGCCATTTTCAATAGCTATTTTGACATAACCAGAGGGTAGCTCAAATCATGGCAAAACCTCCGAGAAAAATACTCCGATTGTTAATGGATGTGTATTCTCTTGTTGGATTGAAAGGTTTCGAAGAATCTCGAAATTGTCGAACATAGCTATTGTAGATAGGGTGGGATGTATCAATGAAAACCGAGAATGTGAAGCCCTGATTCTTCCCCTTATATACGTAGTGATAGTTTCTAGGAATAAAACGGCACACCCCCCAGCACAAAAATACTCCACAAGCCAGGGCTTCATCTGGGGTTGACACGATCAAGAATGGAGACCTGGAAATATTGAGCTTTCATGAGCTTTCTGAATGGGAAGGAATCAATCTATGGATCCAATTTTTTGGACAAAAATGGGTGTCCAGATCAGCATAGATCAGCAATTCCTATCCAAAAAATGACACATCGGACAGTCTCCGTGAGGACATCATCGCTTCCAGCTATGGTGACTCGCGCACCAGACGCTGTGCAGATGCCTTTGCCAGAGAGCCATCCAAAGGATGGGAAGAGGTGCCTTGCCTGCCTTGCCATTCCATGAAAAATCATGAAAAATCATGAAAAATCCAACGATTCTGTAGATCGATATGACTCATGATTTTCATGGTGGAATCTTGCCATTCCACCATGATTCGACCAAGAAAATGGTGGTTTCCCAAGAAAAAGATCCAGAAAGGCAGCGGAGCTGGAGCAACTTGGCAGGTTGCGAAGGAACAACTTCGCAGTGGGATGCCCCTAGGCATCAGCGTGGTGAAGATGTGTGCGGACTTCGTGAAGAGCTACAATGCCGAGGCCACGATTTTGGAGCACCACATGTTGGGCGGGCCCCAAAGGTAGCGTAGCTGCGTGGCCTTTTTCAAGGTCACCTTTGGTATCGAACTAGTGATGTTGCCACATCCTTCGATCTCACACTGAGTTTTTCACCAAATCCCATAGTTTCCAGGTGTTTCCCATCCCATAGAATCCATGGTGCTGCTATATATGGTGCTCCATGGATCCCATCAATATACCCCCAATCAATGTTAGCATTTTTCTACCAGCACCAGCCGGATCCGTCATGGGTATTAACAATAATAATAATAAAAACTTATATACCATACGTAAGAATAACATGGATAATGTATAATGATAACATAATCCATATTAGCAGAGTCTTCTGTTATGGACTAGTAATAATACATATCCATTTTGGATAATGTTGGGCATTTCCAGTCTTTCCCCCCAAAGAAAGTCGATCCGCGGCACAGGCAGAGTTCCCCTTCCTGGCCAAGGTGGACAGCATCTGCAGCGGCGCCGCGGCACCTTCGAGCCTCACAGAGATGGCCATTCCACGCGTTCGGAGCTCCAGGGCTATCAAGGTGCGAAACACATCGGGTGGTGCTTGGTCCCCCAAAACAGGGGGATGGTCCACACCAAAAAAACATACCCTCTGGTTAGGACTAACATAGCTATTGAAAATGACCATTGATAGTGGATTTACCCATTGAAAATGGTGATTTTCCATAGTTATGTTAGTTTACCAGAGGGTATGATATCAATGTCAAAATCCCACCAAAATTTGTGTTTTTGCACCAAAAATTTCGTAACTCCCATGGTTTATAAATGTGTTCCCATCCGCATCTTGGAATTTGACCGGAAAATGAAGGTAAATCACCATATTTGAGACGAGGCCAGGTATGTTGTGTGACATGGCGACAACTTGGTGAAGCATGTTCTCAGGTGGCTATCCTTGGAGCTGGCAATTGGGGATGTCTCTCAGCTGCGCTTTTCCCTTCGAAGATGGATGGATGACACTCCTTAGATGACATCAGTTGACACTCCTTTGGCAGTTTTGGCAGTTTTTGGCGTAGTTCCCAGGTGCTATTGCCAAGATCATCGCCCGCAATTGCCAACGTCGGGCAGACTTCCAGAAGCGTGTGGAAATGTGGGTCCACGAGGAAGAAGTGGAGGGCCGTAAGCTCACCGAGATCATTAACAGCGATCATGAGAATGTGAAGTATCTTCCAGGGGTGGCGTTGCCTCCGAACTTGTGGCTTGACGAATTTGATTCATAAGTTGACTTTTACGTTGACTCATCTTCACTGATTCAAAGCGTTCAGAGTCAGAGAAATTTGGCCAAACAAAATTGCACCTGCAGGGTAGCTCATGTTTTGGTGCTTGATACTCCGGGGCCAAAGTATTTGACATTGTTTCACCTATATTAATTATCAAATGGCCAAAGTTGAGATTGATTCTGAACCGTGATTTTTGGGAGATCACCAACTGGATCATGTTCGACCCAGGCATGCGGTGCCTGATGTTTGCGAGGTTGTGAAGGACGTACCTCGGCACAAGCTCATCCATCTCGTGGGTGAATTTGGATCATGTGCGCAGCTTTTGCGGCCACTGGAAACGATTCATGCAAGATTAGTTGAAGAAGTTGAAGACATAAGATACTTGAAGATGCTTGAAGATGTTGATTCGCTTTTGAATCCAGCTTCGGGCTCACTAGGGCTCACTAGGGATCTGTTTTCAGGCAGCCATTTTGGTCTTCGTGTTGCCACACCAGTTCCTTCCGGGTTTGCTGAAGACGATCAAGGGGCTTGTTCTGCCTGACGCAGTTGCAGTTTCCTTGGTCAAAGGCCTGGGAATATGCAGAATGTTGCAGAGATTCATGCTGATTCAGATGATTCATGTGCGTTTCCTCTGAAGAGAGTTTAGTTGACAGTACTTTGTAATACTTTGACAGTACTTTGACAGTACTTTGTCCAATGTATTTCAATGTATTTATTGATATTTGTCAATTTTGTTAATTTTCTCAGGTTCCTTTTACCGTTCCCGAAACCGGTGCGACCGGCAGATTTCTTCCGGACAGGCTATCTGGAGATCGATCGAAGTGATGGATCCCTCCGAACGGGCTCACAACTCATCGCCTCAGAACTCAACGTGACCTGTGCAGTTCTCAATGGTGCCTGGTTGGTGGTTTGGAACATTTGGATTATTTTTCCATATATTGGGAATAATGATAAATATATGGATAAATATTATTGGGATTATTATTGGGATTATTATTATTGGTTTCCACTAGATATTTTGCCTTCAGTCCATTGAGATATGGGTATGGATCAATACCTATTAATACCATTTTTAGTGGGATGAACATCCATAAATCCCAGCTATTTTGATGTGAACTACAGGGGTACAAGGTTTTGACCCACTGCCATATTGGGAATCATGATCCCAACAACATTTTTTATTTTTCCATATATACTGGGAATGTCATCATCCCAACTGACGAACTCCATCACTTTTCAGAGGGGTAGGTCAACCACCATACCAGGTGCCAATGTGGCCAACGATGTGGCGCACGAGCACTTTGCAGAGGTCACTGGCCACACTGAATTCTGATACGCTGATTGAAGTGATGGGCTTTCTTCATGGATTCTCATAGATCAATGTAGGTCATGTCAGTCTTTGTTCATGGATAGATTCTGATAGATCAATGTAGGTCATGTATGAATGGCACCATTCCTGCAGCACATGTCACCAACGTGTCACCAACGTGTCATCAACTTATTGTGAAGCCATGGACGAAAATGACTAAGGCCACGCTTGGGTGTTCCAACGAACAGCAAAGCCTGGTGCTTTGGAATTTGTTGAACTCACAGAATTTTTCCGTGCGCACCACACAGGCCAGCCAACATATGTCCAACAAATTTTGAGGACAATGGATGAAAATGGTTTCGGCAAAATTTCCAGCCAACTTGTTGATCTTTTTGGAACATTTCCCAACTGGTCCGAACTGTTTGAACCAAAAATGGCAGGATGTTTTGGGCGTGGAGCTTTGCGGTGGCTTCAAGAATGTGGTTGCCCTTGCTGCCGGCTTTTCTGCAGCTGGGCTGGGAGCAGATGTTCCGGAATTCAATGCTTCAAATCGTGAGAACATTGGAGTTCCTAAGGATGTACCCTCAGGTTATGACTAACATAGCCATGGTTAAGCCATGGCCCATAGAAATAGATGGCTTTCTCAGCGAACTAAACCTCCATTTATAGATGGGTGATTTTCTATGGCGAACTGTCAGTTTACTCCGTGACATTGGTGGAAGCTGACCCCAGCTCCGTCCATGGGTCAATCCGCCAAGGATGGCCTGGGGTTCCCAGAAAACACCAAAGCAGCCATTCTGCGCAGAGGGCTTCAAGAAACATCAAGCCTCATCCAGGACGCCACTTTTTTGCCGATTCAATAAGCGGGTATAGCGCTTGGGAGAAAACACATCCATCTCTTCACCGATAGTCAGTTGCAGATCTATGGAGATTTTGGGAAATCTTCTCTGCAAAACATTCATGTTGGTTAAGTCTGTAGAGTTTCATATACCCAGACTTCAGCCCCATTTCTGCCTATTTCAGTGACTTCCCACGAAATTTGCTGAGGGTTTCATCTAGGCTTCCATTCCTAATGTTGCTGGGTTTAACGCCTTGGTATCACCAGGAATTCAGCTGTTTTGGATTAGAAAACCCCCAACTGTTGGTGAAACCGGCATAGTCCCACACTGGTCGGCAATTTTTTAGAAACCGACAATTTGATGGCGAAATGTTTATGGTGGTTTCCACTAGATGTTTTGCCTTCAGTCCATTAAGATGGTCAAACACCCAACCAAAGGATGCTTCCAGGAGCTTTTTCCAACCTCAGCTCCGGAAACGTTGCTGGAAAGCTGCGGTCTAGCGGACTTGCTGACCACCTGCTACAGTGGCCGAAACCGACGCTGCGTACCTTGGGTTGCCCAGTGATTCAGTGATCATTGATGAAATACGATGAGTTATTGCTTCATATTGCTTCAAAGATGTGGTCTTCATCCATGGTACTTGTAGATGATTTAGCAATGGGTGATTGATGGAACATTGGATGATCGATGGATGATCGATGACTAGATGACTAGATAATTAGATGACTAGATGACTAGATGGATGACTGGTGGATGTTCATGTAACATCATGTAACAGAGATGTAAATGTACATATGAATGCCAATGTTACAGAGATGTTACAGAGATCTTTGTGTTGGAAAGAACTCTCCGAGGCCCAGGCCTTCGCAGAGGATCCCACAAAAAGCTGGGAAGATATCGAAGCCACATACCTTGGTGGACAAAAGTTGCAGGGTCCATCCACCTGTCTTGATGTGCCTTTGACAGCCATTTCCATCGTTTTTTCCATCGTTTTTTCATCGTTTTTTCCATATTCATTTTGTTTATATACCTTTGTTTATCAGGACTTATTTGGTAACATCAAGACATATAAGGCCATCTTCTTTAGCGTAAATTCATTGATTTAGACAGTTTAGACCATGTTTCTTGACAATCCAGCTCGGGTCCAAGGTGCAAAGCATTATTGAAAAGCGCGGTGTACAGAAGAAGTTCCCACTCTTTACCGCGATTTACAAAGCTGTGACAAAGGAAATCACACCAGAAGAAGTTTTTAAATGCATTGGAATCGGTGCCTGATGCGAGCCAAGGTTGATGATTTGCATGTAGGTCAAAAATGATCAAAATCGATCAACTCCTGGGAAAATAGATCATGAATAGGCATGGATAGGATCCACTGAATGGCATTGCTTGATATTGAGTTTCAGCCATTCAGTGGAAAATCACAGTCAGTTTTTGGAGAAATACCCGAAAATGGGCAGGCATTTACAGCTCAGATAGCCAGGTCGGGTGAAATATTGACCTACTATTGACCCCTAGTGATGTTTTCCAGCTCGCCGTTGTTTCAAAGACTTTGTCTTTGTCGCGGAGCACCACTCGCGCCGTTGATGCTCCCATCGGAGGAACAGATTGGCGCTGGCCAGCCGGGGCCTATCGCTTCTCGAGAGAATGACGAAAAGTGCCGTGTTCATATTGGATTCATATTCGGGGGTACCCCAAAATGGATGGTGCAGACTTCTTGTCATCTCTGTCATTCTTATGCAGACTCTTCAAGATGTCACCTAATATACCTTGGGATATCTTGGGATGCAACCATCTGCAACCCCAGACAGTTCAGACAGTTGGCACTTCAGGGACTCTCCAAGTACCACGACAAGAATCCCTATGCCTTCGGGGATGGCCCGCCACTTCAGTATGACCCAGCAGAGGCAGATCTTGTACTGGTTGGAACTGGTTGGTGGTTTCAGATGAGACGATCAGTCGACTAGGGCCCTGGAGTTTTGACAAAGAGGAGTTCTCCTTTCTGAAGCGGTTTCAGGAAATGAGTATGGTACTAGTATGGTTCAAAAAAACCTTTTTGAATCCCCCCAAAAAATATGATGTATTAATTATCATGTTAGAGGTTTCGGAAAATGGGGGGTACCTCTAAATCGTCCATTTTCGAGTTGGAGTTTCCATTCTAAACCCGTGACCTCCGCGGTGGACAGGCCACAACTATCATCATGGGTGGAAACTCCAACTGGCGCGGTCCTGTTTGGTGCCTCTCCGAGAATTCGACTTGGGAACCAGCTGTGGATGTCGGCTGTGGATGTTACCCTCTGGTAATTTAACGTGGCTATTGAAAATGACAATTTATAGTGGATTTTCCATGATTTTCCCATTAAAAATTGTGATTTTCCATAGTTTTTTGTATGTTTACCAGAGGGTATTTGTCAATTTCTTCATGGATGATTTGGGACTCTCCAGGTTTCCCATCAATTACCTTCTCATTGAGTCCTTGCAGAAGTCGTAAGCTTAGTGATTCGCAGAGCTGATTGAGCTGATGATGAGCCGATGATGGAAACATGTTGATCATGTTGGAGGTTTCATCAATACTATGGGGATGAATACCTCATCGAGTTCCCAACAGGTTCTGGACAGAAGGTGGGACTCTGCGGGCATCAAAAGCCAAGACAACTGCAGTATATGTATATGATTCATGTGCTTCAACTTGGAATATGATATGTAGTGTCAGTATAGTCACATCATTTGACATCTGCATATTGTTCATTTGATGTTACCCTCTGGTAATTTAATAACATAGCTATTGAACATGGCCCATTTATAGTGAGATTTTCCATGAAAAATGGTGATTTTCCATAGTTTTTTGTATGTTTACCAGAGGGTATACCCTCCTGTTTCTCTCACCGGGGTACGTACGACCCGGTTCAGATGAACATCTTGAAGATCGCCGATCAGCTGTCAGAGCGTCTCATCCACATCTTCGAAAGAGACAAGGCCGAAAACTCGATAAAGCGGTTGTTTTTGATGAAGCAGCTGTACCAAAAAAAGCTGGTTGGTGGTTTGGAACATGAATTCTATTTTCCATAGTATATGGTATATTCCTTCCCCATTGACTTTCATATTTTTCAGAGGGGTTGAAACCACCAACCAGTGATAAATAAAAGAATCAAAGGCAAAAAATAACTAAGATAACTGATAAATACGGTTGTTCTTCAAAAGAGATAACATCAAAAAAAACTCAACTAACTAATGAAATAACAATACAGCCACTAAGAGTTAAAATAATGACTGATAGCCGTTGAATTATAGTAGACCCAATAGGAAGAATCTTAATGGTAAACATAATTATCCTAGTAAGGATGATAGCCAATGATAATGATAGATAATAATTAATGATGATAACAACCATGAATAAGAAATAAGCCCAACAAAAACCTATTTCTTGTGGTTGATTTTTGATGCCTGATTTTTGATACCTGCCAGATTAGAAGATTAGGGAACTGGGTTGTGGCTTATAATCAGACATCCCCAGATTGTGATCTTGTGACCTCTTCGAACTCCAACCCCACCAAACATCATGTTCCAACTTGATTGCAAAGACCATAAACTGGCAACAACTGCTGTTTTAAGGAGTTGAGAAGTGACGGTTTCGCTTGTGGCTGCGGTCATCTGGTGTCCTTTTCGCAGGATGGTTATCGACCGGCCATGAACTTGCACCCGAAGATGAAGGAGGATCACTTTCACGAAAACATTCTGTTTTACGAGCGCGCGTCCTCAGATGGAAGGACTTCTTGTCGGAAAAGACTCTTAGCTTTCAGCTGATTCAGCTGGTTTCGGGTGTGTTTGTTGTTGTGATTGTGATACGCGTTTTCTTCATCAGATTCAATCAGATTCATTGAAGGGTTTTGTCGGTGTTGTCCAGTTCTTCCTGAACATTGAGAGGTACTTCCACGGAGACACCGGAAGAGGTGTTGGCTCTTCCCATCAAACAGGTTGGACAGGTCTCGTGGCCAAATTGTGTGCCTGGCATGGCTTAGCCGCTTAGCCGCTTAGCCGCTTAGCCCTGGCTGCCGTGAAGATTCTGACAGATTCTGAATTCTGACTGCCAGGATTCAAGCTCGAGGACAAGAGGATGCACATGAGTCTTAGTTGATCTGAGACTCTTCCATTGGTTTTTCTGTTTCATTTTTTTAGGCGCTGTTTCATGGCATGCCTTAGAGTATGCCAAGAGAGCAATCGTGCCACAGTGCCCGTTGCACTGCTTGCGCCTCTTTTGACGCGTGCAGTTCATCGCTTTGAATTTCAAAAGCTGCGAGTCACGGTGCAATCCACGGATTCACCACCGCATCCGCGGTGAAAAAACCGCCCCATTTCTTGTTTGACCTCGTATTTTGTTCCTCAGCCATCAGCCACAACGCCATGCCAAAAACGCTCATCGCTCGATCAAATTTCTTGAATAAATGGCATCATATGGCAGCAAGGCTTCTCGAAATTTTCCTCATAAGACATCCTGAAGAAAGCGGATCGCCATGTTTTTTTGATTGCGTCAAAGCGTCAACCGCTTTTTGGACCTCAGCGCAATGCCGTTGGACCCATCCTTGAAGCAGCTACAAATCAAAGTCCCTGGGCTGCAGAAACTGTGTTCCGAAGCTTCAGGGACTGTGTACATGTTGCATCAAACATATCAAACATATTAAACAGTTCAGGATGGATCACAACATTAATATACAACTCGCAATGTTTGGAATTCTTGGCAATTTCTTGTTCGCAACTGGTGTCTGAATTTGAAGCTTCACTTTGACCCTGTGTCCTCACCACTCCTCAACATCCCACATTCCAAACCTCTGCGTATTTCACAGGTCGGCACAGTGAAGCGCACGAAAAAGGCTGGACAGGGTACAGAAGTGCTTACAAATTAGATAGCCAGCTTCTCATGATGTGAGATTGTTGTGAACATGTCAAATGATACTAGTTCTTAACCTAGAGGAAATCAAGATTACCAGAATGAATCAGAATGTTTAGCATTGAAACATATTAAAAACTGAGGATTACTTTCCAAAGATGTCCAAATCCGCCAGGAATATGAAGCCTACATGGCTGAAGAGGTGCCAAGGGAAAATGAATGAACATGATGCCACAGGCCCAACTCGAAGCATCAAAATGTGGGGGGCTTAACTCGCAAAAGATAGGATTGTAAGGCTTTAAATAAACATAGGTTGGAAGGGTTTGTTTCAAGAAATGTCATCATGACATCATGACATGATGATTTTGCTTCAATCCAAATGACACGAAATGACCGTTTGTGATGCCTCTGGCTGCTGTTTGGCCCAGACACGCTTCAAAAAACGCCCAGCAGGGGTGAATTCCCTCGAGATGCGTGCGCGGCAACCGGTCAAAGCGCAAATGAGAAATTTTGACCTGCGATTCGGCCGCATCACAAGACTCAATCCCTCTCAGCCAAAATGGATCGAAACGTCCCAGAAATTCGACAAATCCATGATGATTCACTGCGGATGGAAAATGTGGTATATACATGTATATACCCCCAAATGGCCATTCTAATGAGCAAAACTCTCCGAGGAGAGAAGAGCTGAAAGCCACTGCGGACCGACGCAAACAAACGCAGGAGCTGCAGCAATTTCCTTTGTCTCTGAGGGGGTGCACCAAAATTGCGCTTTTGGTGGGGAAAATGTTGGAAAATGATGATCACCCTAATCGTATTTTGACCTTCAAATTCTGAGAGCCAGATGCCATTACTTCCAGTATATGCGAATATATTCACACTTGGTGACTTATTAATGAGCGATGTTGGCCTGTGCAGTTCTGAATGCTTGCCCCATGATTTTGCGAAGCTATCCCCAACTTCCTCTATGATCACGTATAACCCAAGAGCAGAACTTGAGCGACCCCAAAAACTATAGCACCCCGTTTGAAGTTTCAAAGCCACAATGTCTCTTACTCATTTTGAGCGGCGCAGTTGATGCAGGAACGATCTGCAATCATAGGGCGAAAGACCACCACCGGTGGAGTTGCTGATATTGCTGCACAATTGGCGGAGATGCTGCTTGACATGGAACAAACCTCCGTTTTTGTTGCTTTTCGTAGTTCGGGGACCAGTGTGGCTGGGCCAAGCACAGCCCGTGAAATTGTGTGGAGTGTGGACACCATGAATGCGAATGAATCCTAGGTTCCCAGACATCCCAGCAGATACAGTCGAGGCTGAAGGGCAGGGTTTACGGCCCAATTTCAGATGTTGTCGCTGGTTGCGGTGGATTGTTGCAGGGCGCCGTCTCACAACTCTTCCGCAGAAATGCAGATTGCTCGCCAGCGGCCCAAGTCGCACAGCCTTTGATCATCCATGATCATCCTCATCCTCATCACCCTCATTCTTTGGCATGGAATGGCGACATATCCCTGTCAGTTTTTCCTGAGAAGTGCAGCATCCTTTTACTTGTTGGAACTCACGGTGGAACATGTTGGAACTCTCACTGGACATTGGATGCCTGGCTCTCACCATGAACCCAAGGCGACAGCAACTGGCAGATATGTCGTTGGCTGCACTGCTGGAAATGGCCAGTACTGGACCTCAGGCTGGGATCATAGGAAGCTTGCGAAGCTGAATGGAATCATAATTTTAATAATCAAAATTGGTAGAATGAGAGCGTACTCCTGTCAGCATCTGTCAGCAGCTGTCAGCATACTCAATCTTGTTGAGCCTGTGATGTGCAAAGACACCCATGCGCAAAGCCGCAAAGCCATTTACATTTCCTCTGTCAAGTGTGGTATGGCAGTCAGGCGGTGACAAGCTTCGAGCCAGTGTGCACGTCAGATTGTGTTGAGAACGAAACAGAGGCAGGAGGCAAAGGTGGCAAAGTTGGCAAAGTTTGATTCGTTTCCACCGCTATGAGTCATTGTTTTTCTGTTTGAACCTCATGAAGATAGTGCGTCAGATGTATACATCATTTCAACGAACACCTGGCACCAAATAATACACAACACATCACACCACTGGCCTTCGCTGCCCTCCTTGACTCCTTGATTTAGTAAAGAAGTGCTTTCAGAGTGCAGTAAGCATCATACGGTGCAGGCCAACCGACAAGTCCGACAAGTGGTTGTCGAGGAAGAGGAAGAGGAAGATTTAGATGCCTTGCTGGCAGACCTCTTTGTTCCAAGCTGAGGAAGATTTCAGGGCCAAGCATTTCAGGATCTGTTTGTTTGAGACCTAGACATCTTGATGACATCTTGATGACCTAGATTCCATGAGACTCCTGGATCTTAACCAGCCACAGATGACAGACATATAACAGACATGAAAGTGTGGTACCACCTAGGGCCTCCCTGACAATGAGATGAAAGTTTGTGCCCGGTCTCTCAGCATCCCAGCTTAACTGAATAAAATTGTCAGATTCAAACATCGAATTGTGATACTGTAGATACCCCAAACGGCACTGTCAGCCTGTCAAGGTCAAGACTTTGTGCGGCATCTTGTCGCGCATTGTTGAAAAACCATCAGAGCCCCTTGGCAAAATGAGGTTGTGCTAGTCACGTGAAAACCGTTTTCCCAACTTGACTCATTTATCATGAGGTCTTTTCTGCCTTCTACGATAGTATAGTAAGGGTGGTGGAAGCGAAGGATGCAGAATGTTAATTGATACACAATGGCCGGCAGATTAACAGATTCGCCCACAGCAACTCCTTTTCTGTGAACTCGTATCCGTCGCACGAAGGAACAATCAAACGCGAGCACAGATTGATTGACAAATCTCCAATGAGCCATCCCTGGTTTGTAATCAGTTTTAATCAGTTACCCTCTGGTAAACATACAAAAAGCTACGGGAAATCACCATTTTTAATGGGAAAACTCACTATAAATGGCCATGTTTAATAGCTATGTTAGTTTACCAGAGGGTACTTTCCCAACCGAAACATGTTCCCATCAGCTGCCGTTGACGACGGAAGGCCAAAGTTCAGAGAGTTGCGGAAAGGCAACGCGAGATTCGCAGCGGAGGCCAGAGATGGCCGGAGCCATCCAACTCACCTGGGAAAATGTGAGGGACCGATCCAGCTGATGGAAACCTTGAAGAAAAAGTCTATGATATCTCAGAAGTGCTGACTCAGTGGTTTTTGCTTCGCAAAACAAAGAAAGCGTACCAAACCGTGTGGGGCTCCTTGGGGCTCCTTTGGAGGTGGGCTGTCACCCACAGGCACTAGCTTTGATGCCCTTCTCTCAGTGTCGAGCAGCGGTTCCAACTCCAACAGTTCCACAGCATCCCTCAGGTCGTACGCGGGTTTTGAGGAAGATGCTGGTGCAGGGAGCTCAGAGTCTTGGTGGATGATGCCGTGGTGGCCGTTGATGTTTCGATCCAACTTCACCAGGCGGTGCTGATCTTCAGGGGGGATCCAAACCAGGAGCCCTTCAAGCGTGTCTTCGAGGCTGGAAAACAGCACGTTCGAATTACATTGGCCAGTCTTGTTTGCGAAAAGGACACACCACAGCTGTGGAAGAGAGTTGGACCTCGTAGTAGATGTTAACTCTTCCTTTTGATTTTGTTCAGCATGTTTGTCTCCAGTATCTGAGGACACTTTGTTCGTCCTGACTCTTCAACCGCTCAACCTTATATTTGGTTTGATTGTGTCATGTGTACATGAATGGGAAGAGGAAGTATGTGTGTACTCTTTATCAAACATGAGTAACATGAGACCATATGAGTATGTGACAATACGTGTGTACGCAATAATTTTGAGATCTTAAGTTGATTCAGTTACTGTATTACATTGTGTGACTGTGCATGTAGACATGGACAAACCAATGGTTGTGACGGTTGTGACGGTTGTGACATGTGAAGGCCTTGCATGATGCTGGAGAAGCCTTGTCACCAAAAGTGGCCCAGGCTCAGAGACAAAGATCCATCGATCCCACAGTGAAAGATGATGGCTTTGATGATTGTCTAGAGCAGAGATTGCTACTGGCCATGGTGAATCTATAATATATACATATATATATATATATATTAATATAATATATATATATTGATATTAATATATATATAGAGATATATATAGATATTATTATGTGTATTACATTCACAGAAGCAATTTAATAATTTAATTCATGTACAGTTTGTGTTCGAGACATCAACGTTTAGTTCTTTGACGTTCGACTCTGGCGGAGGCCAGCAGACCTCCGGTGCAAGCTGGCACAGGCGGCTATCCTACACTGTCAAGGAGTGGAGCTCGTGACGAGTGGTACTGGTACTGGCACCTGATATGTAGATTCAGTTACCCTCTGTTAAACATACAAAAAGCTATGGAAAATCACCATGTTTAATGGGAAAATCCACTATTTCGACTGGGCCATTTTCAATAGCTATTTTGACATAACCAGAGGGTAGATGATGTAGAGATGTCAATGCGGTGCTATCCCACCTGATTGTTGACGTCGGCTGTAACTTCTCTGTTACAACGAAATTCAAGATACCAGCGTTGGCTTCTGGAGGACAGATGCCAGGCGGCAGCACATTGCAGCACTGACTGAGATGCGCTTGAAGGAGATGAAACCACAGATATGTTGAGCTGCCAGATGATGGAAGCATTATTTTTGTGGCAAGATTTGGTGTTCTTTGTCACTGCATCTGTTTGTTTCCCTGTTTGTCACGCGTTAGATGCCTCACATGCCAGTGATTGGTTGATTTTCCAGGACCCACGAGGCTTCCAAGAAGCCCGGAAGAATCGCGGCAACCGCGGGGTTGGTGGCGCATTCGCAAGACCAGCCAGTCCGGCCGGTGCTGTACCCGGCCGACGAGCCCAGGCCACAGTGGAAGATTGTGGGCCCCATCAAGTGGAGGTACCATGATATACCTTATCCTACAACAATTGGAGTGGTAAAACATTGGATTTTGAGGTGTGAGGTGCTTTGTTTTTTTTGGACAAACCCAAACAGATGTGCCTGTGCCATGTAGAACTATCCTATACAAATCAAGAAGAAATGAGGAAGACATGTACGGATTCCCCTGAGTCGCTGTGGAGTGATCGGCCCACATAGGACCTGTGTGACAACCTGGTAAATCGTCCTTATCGTCCTTACCGTCCTTACCCTGACTTTCTATTGTCAGCAGCAGCTAACAGCAGCTAAGATCCAATCATTTCCGGATTTCCCCAGCACTTGACAGCACTTCACCCTGAATGACCTGGAGAAGATGCGAGTTGAAGAGGAGATCGCTGGAATGCCCAGCTATGCTGACGAGTGCCCGAACTGTCGACTGCTGTCAAGTGATGTCGACTGTGTCCATGTCTATGTCCATCCTATCCGTCTCCCAGGTACCGGCTTTCACATCAGTCAGCCCCCGCCACCAGCTATTCAACACTGGTGGCACGGAGCTATGTGGAATCCTTAGCTTGGAGCAGTTTGCTGGCAATCTTGTTCTAAGTCCTCGGGTGATTTCAGATGTCACGCATTTCACTCATGTTCATCGGATTTCATCGGATTTCATGTTTTTGTTTATCGTGTATTTCATTGTCAAGTACTGTACCAAGTGTACCAACTGTAGCAACCGTGCCAAGGACCCAGAACTCATCGCCAGGCAAGCACTAGATGGTACCAATCGCTACCGCGCCTCCAAGGCTGGAAACATCAGCGGTCCATTTCAACAGATTAAACTGACTCATTCTGAAGGTCCAGAGCAGAACCCAATGAATGTCGACCTATTTTTGGTTCCAAAAATGCTGACCCCACCAATGCCCACTGAAAAAACATGGGTGATTTCGTTATGTCGTGTCGAGGGCCTTCCTCCCTTACGCTGGAACGATGGTATTGCGCGCATTGCTCGAGAACATGCTGAGCAGATGGCCTCGGGCGCTGCTCCATTTAGTCCCATAGCAGCAACTGCATCCACTGGGTTTGTCCCGAAATGGGTGTTTTTAACCATGGTGGATTTACCAGGATTTACGAACAAACAATACGAGAATTATGGGGAAAATTATCATCATATCGGGTTCACCAGAAATGGTGCAATAAATCTCAATATAAGGCAAGCTGAAAGAAACAAATGTGGAACATGGCGTTCTTTAAAAAAAAATGAGGCAGGTCTTCGAAATCTGGTGGCCCGCGAGTTTTGCTTTGTTAGGCCATGACGGAGTGGATCAACGCTTTCGTGCGTATCCTGTGGCATATCAATCTGCTGCGGAGAATCTCGTTGGGGTCCCAAGATCCATCCGATGTCCTGGAGCCTCGGAGCGGAAAGGACTTTCAAAACACGATTGCACGGCAACCTGATCTGCGAATGCGATGATATTGGAGAGCTTGGCAGACGCCCCGTGCTCTGCATTTCAAGCTTGACATGTTGGGTATTGACTTGCAGATGAGATAATGAAATTCTTTGTGTTTAAACATTTTAAACTACCGCTTTTGGTGATATGTTGCCCAAATTGTGGATGGACCTTGTAAGGCCCTCAACAATGGCATTGCTGATGTTGCTGGAGCTGCTGTCAAGGGCTGGATCAATTCGCCCGGACATGAAAAGAGACTGTGATGACATGTGGATGACATGTGGATACGGGTTAGGGGAACATCAGTTTTAACAGTCGTCATGAATTGCTGATTCATCAAGGTCATAGGTTTGCAACTGTATTCAATCCATACCCATATCATCTGTTTTATCCACCAAGAAGACAGACTCACAAAGGCGGCATGCAAGCATAATGCATCTTGGGCCTCTGCAGGAATCTAAGTGGCCGGTTCAATCTTTGCGGCATTGGTGCTGCACGTGCTTCAAATGGCACGTTTTACCTTACACAGCTCTTTGCAGCTGCGTAAGACAGCACTCCAAAGTGATAAAACGTTGGTGTCACTTAAACTTTGAACAACCCTTGTTTGCTCATTCTCCAAGGATTTGTCCAAGTTTGCTTTGGAAGTTGTCCATGTTGTCTATAGACGAGGGACGAGGGAAAACCTTCACCTCTGTTTTTGCACTACGTCGCTACGTATAGCTCGAACGATTCGAATAGCTCCGAAGAGCTCCCGGGCTTGCTGGGAGCCGTCCACTTGGACAGCATCAATGCACAGAGTCTCGCCAAAATCGGCGCCTGCCGTGTACAGGTCACGCGTGCGGCAACTGGCAATCGAACAGCATGCTTGTCCCCAAAAAAAGTAGGACGAAGTGAAGCTGATTCCTTGAAAGCTTCAGCCATGCAAATGCACTTTGCAACACAGTGCCCAACTGTGACAATGGCTGTGGCAAATCTCGTGTCTTCCTTTTGCATGCTTTGGGCAACTGCGCAATGTTGGAGCATGAGAGTTGCAGGGCGTGCAGCGTTCGAAGATCGAAGCTATGAAAGCTGAAGGGAAGGAGGAGGCATCGATGTATCGCAGACTTGGCATGATCCAAATGAGTATAACCAAAATTATCAAAATGAATTATGCCCCAAACATTGAGCAGTGGCCAACATTCTTGAATGATTAGTGAAAGGTGCGACAGAGGCTTTTTGAACGTTGCTCCATTCATCGACTTCCTTCTGAAAAGATTTGCCGTACCAAAGCTTGTTGTTGCACTGTGTCAAAATTTGGCTTCAAGACTGGCACTTTCTATCTATCTTTTTTCTGTGCGCTGAAGACGTGGGACCTTCCTTTTTTTCTGGCGTTGAGGCGCTGGCCTCTCTTATCCTTATTTTTTTCCACAGACCCCACTCAAATTCCATGGACGGGATTTTTTCTGAGATTGCGCCTGGAAAGGCAGACATCAAGAAGCAAATGGAAGTGCTGAATGCAGCTCTGCTGAGTCATGAAATCATTCCTTTTGAGCACATCGACACCCTGACGACTTAAGGATACTTTGACTGTGATTCCGGATTCCCGGCAACGGCTTCAGAAGTGCCATGGCAGCATCGCTGTCATTTCCTCATTTTGGATGTGATTAGAGTACTGAGACATCTGGGCCTTTCACCAAAAAAAACATTCAGTTGGAGCTGTCTCCAACACACTGCAATTGCCATTCGAGTCCTTTTCAGTACAAACGTTGACAAACCGAATCAGACAAGGTGCAAATGAGGACAACGAAGAAAGGTATTTGTGAGAAGGATTGAAAACAGTGAAGGTGTTGTGTTTCTATGTGTTTCCATGTGTTTCTGGCTTCACCCTTCGCCTAGATATGCCGTCGAGTTGCGGGACTTTCTGGCGGATTCACAGGAGCATTGGCGCGCGTGTGCGCTGATCGCATCTCATTTCCACCCTTTGGTCTTTCTGGCATTCGCATGCGGCCTCTTTGCTTGATCGCATCAGAAACGGACCACAGATTTATGATGATCCTTGCTGTCATCATTCAAATAATATGACGCATAGCTACATAGAGCGATTCTGTCTGCAGTGTGTTCATACCATGGGGTTCTTACGGCACTGTAGGGGTGTTAAAGGCTGGGTTGATCCAGGGCTCGCGCCGGCATGTCCTTCTAATTTTGCCACCCTCGATCTTCCATTTTGAAGGAAGTCTCGCTGGAAACACACTCAGTAAACAGCGGGTTTGTGAATGCTTTGGAAGTGTAAGCGATCGACTGCAGCTACTTTTTAAGTACATCCTGTTTGATTTGAACTACAGTCTAACCACCTCACCTTTATTCAAAGAACAGTAGCAAGAGTTAGGCGTGGGATGTCAAGGGCGCACGTAACTATTTATATCTATTTATATAGAGCTGTCCAGTAAGTACAAAAGAAACATGTCATTGTCACGAAATGCGTAGCAACAAGGAATGGGAATGTGTTATCGACGTCGTTGTTGCTTCCCCAAGTTTCGAGAGGTTGGAACCCCTTTAGATCTATCATCATAAATCATGGGTGGCATTTCCAGCAGGTTTTGCTCCCTTTCCATTTTGCATCGGCAAACTCTTGCGGGACGCGGTCTTTGGGGCAAAGAGATCTTGGAAGGTCCTGATCCTGGTGGATTTCTTTGGGTCCTCCCATGGTCCCATGACTATCTTGACGATATGCAGAGCTGCTTCTATGCAAGCTCTTGTAGGATCTTGTAGGCTGCAATCTTAGGAGGTTCTTGTTTCGGGGTCTTGCTCATGCTCATGCTGCTCATGACGATCTTGCGCGGTACTTTCGGAGGCCTTGTGCGAAGATCTTGTAGAGGTTCTTGTCATTGCTTTTTTCTGCAGGCGCCCTCCTTGACATTGTTTGGGGTCTGTTGCCGGGACAGTCTGTTTGAAGGCTTGTGCATCCTCAGGTTATCCACCATTTTGATTGCTGATTTCGGAAATCATCGGAAATCATGGAGGATGTAACCGTGGAGCCTGAAAGCAGCTCACCAGAGGCCGCCCAAACCGAAGCTGGATTTTCACCAGCTTGAAACATGCAGCATCAGAAGCACCATATGACATCACCCATGGGAATGGGCCATCGCGTGACATGGTCATGTTATTTCGATACGCATTGAAAGCTTTGGAGAAGTTGTTGCCTGTACCAGGTTCAGGCCATCTTGGAAGCCCGGCAGATTCTGAGGCAGCATATTCCTCGACGGGTTCATGTTGCATCTATCATTTTGTGATGGCAGATGCCTGCAGGGAAGTGGATCTTGCTCTGGGGACGCAGACTTCAGAAGAGGACCTCAAAGAGTGAGGGGTAAGCCGTCGTGTTTGTTGGAATACCTATTGTCTTTTGTGAGCCCGTGCAGGATTCACACGAAATTTCTGGCGGAAAAGGGGAGCCAGACGTCGGTGATTTCTGAATCAGATCAGCGCAGACAGCGAAAAGGTTACCCTTGCCTGCAGCAAATCAGATTCCCTGATCAAGGGAAGCGAAGCAAAGTCAAGTATATGTAGCCCACAAGTAGCATGGGGGCGGAAGTTTCATTGTAAAACATACAAGATCATAAAAAAAGCCCGCACAAGGCCAGTGGCAGACTTCCAGCAGAAAGTAAATGTTCTACTACAGGAGTGAAGGACAAGTTTTGCCCATAGGAGTTGCGGCATTTCGGTGTTGTCTCGGATCTTCTCAATTCTTTTCTCACCTCATCCTCAACCTTTCTCAATGCTCAACTATTCTCGCTCCTCCTCAGCTCTCCTCACATCTTCGCCCAATGCCCGCCCAATACATACGATTCAGCTACAGTCGGCAAGTTTCATCGTAGCAAAAACTGTGGCAAGACCAAAGCATTTCAGTGGCAAGATTGAAATCAAAATTTGACCAGAATCGGCCCTGCCATGCCCAGCCCACCATGGCCATGCATGGCCCATGAGAAACGAACGAAGCCCAGGTCACGAGGTCACAGAGCCAGCGATGGGCCGCATCCGTTCGATGTTGGAAATTGGGCCCAAGCAGTCCTTAATTCATGCAGCGCTAGGAGTCCGGCAACGTTGATACGGGCGTGCGCCAGTGCGCCAGCCCCGCCATGGGAAGTAGCATCCTGCCTGTTTACCCAACCTGCAGATGGCGCATGTTGTCACTCAGCGTCCAAGCATTGGAGACTTGGGGCTTTGGTCTTGGTATGTTTTGGGTCAATGAAGTGCAGCCACAAATAACTCCTTGGCACAGTCTGGGATTTCCGGCCAGTTGCAAAAGGTGCAGACATGCCTCAAAACATCTCCAAGGCGCAAGACATAAAGTCAGCACCCATGGTTTTTTTGGCAGATCTGTATTTTGCAGAGGAAGATATGAAGCTGCCCAGGACTGCACGGTCTGCACCATCACATCCGGAACCCTGCTGCGCTGAGGTTTATTGTTTGCCTTCGGTTCATTTGCCGAGGCTCAGGCGCGGAAGCAGGGGGGTTCTCGCGACCGTTTGGCGTCTCGGATTGTCAATTTGTTTGCGGCGCATAACAATTTTGCGTGGCGCTTTTAACTTGATATTTTCGAGGTGTCCTGGATAGTTTTGACCTTTTGTTCAAGCAAATGATTTGCTTGCACCAATGCGCTCAACCTTTTTGCAGGGCAGGAACAAGTGCCGTCCCTTTTTTGTGGAACTGCTGAGCAAAGGTAAGCACAGGTAAGCGTGAAATTCGCACAACGCTAGTTCCGGAGTATTGCCTTTGTTCAGCCAGTGCCGGGAGCCACTGGCAAGGTATGCGCTTCTAACTTTAAAATACTTTAAATTGAAATCCGGACCGAATAAATCGTGTAAGTCCGAAAGGGTTTTCAACATGTGTTAGCGCTGTTAGCGCAATTCACAAAGCGCTTGAAATTCACGAGGCTTTGGAGCAACTCACCAGGGTGTGGAGGAACCACTTGTTTCTCCAATACATTGCACTTGAATCATGTGGCACATATGTTATACATGTTTAAAAAAGTTTGCTTTATTGCCCTTGGCAACCAAGAATACAGAATGGGTATTGGCCACCCATGGGGAGAATATCAAAACCGGTTGTTGGGTTTAGGTGCGAAACATTTCCCAATATGTCCCACAGCCCTAACAGAAACTAGACGACAGTCAGGCCTGAAAGAAGCAGGGGGAAGAAGAGAAGAAGATAATACAAAAGAAGATGTGATGATGAATACGAATGACCTTGAAGATGGTGATGAATGACAACCGATGAACATGAAATATCATACATTTCCTCTTGCTACAGCTGCTTTTCCCCACAGGGTGGTTTTGATGTCAGTAAAATCTAGCTGGGTTAGATATGTTCGCAAACCATCTATGCTGTTACAGCCAGACAGCCAAACTATTTTATGCAGAGAGGCTTTTTCACAGAGAAGCCACTACACAGAGCAGCTTTTACACACAGACGTCCTACACACAAAAAAAAATCTACGCGCATAAGCTTTTGCACAGAGCAGCTTTTACACACAGAAGTTTTTTCCTTTAACCATAGAAACTTTTACGCGCAGACGCTTTTACACAGAAGGTTTTACACGCGAAGCCTTCACACAGAGCAGCTTTTACGCACAGAAGCTTTTACACACAGAAGCCTTTACACACAGAAGTTTTGACAGACAGACGCCTTTACCCATAGAAGCTCTTACGCACCGACGCTTTACACGGAAGCTACTACGCACAGGAACTTTCTTGCACACAAGCTTTGACACCAAGAAGCTTTTACGCGCAAAGCCTTTACACAGACAAGTTTTTAATTAGAGAAGCCTTTTTGCAAAGCAGCTTTTACACAAGATTTTACAGTCAACTTTTACACAGATGCTTTTGCGCAGACGTTTTTGCACACAGAAGCATTTTTCACAGCGAAGCCGCTGTTACACGGAGAAACCTTGACAGAGAGAAGCCGTTACACACACAACAGCATTTACGCACACGCACACAGAGCTTTCACACACACACAGGTTTTACACAGAGAAACCGTTACACAGAGCAGCTTGCACACAAAGCTTTTACACAGAGATTTTTTTACCACAAAGAGGCTTTGGCTCAGAGACGCTTTTGCGCACAGAAGTTTTTCCACAGATTTGCTGCCACACAGAGAAGTTTTTACAGAGAAAAACCGTTGCACAGAGTCACAGAGCAGCTTTTACACACAGAACCTGCTACACGCAGAAGTTTTTACACACACAGCGAAGGCTTTATGTGCAAATGTTTCTACAGAAGGGCACTTTTGCACAGATTTTTTTTGCGCGAGAAGCCGTTACACAGAGCACCTTTTACACACAGAAAATTTTACTTCAGAGAAGCCTTTGCACACAGTAGCTTTGACACGCTCCAAAATCTTCGTTTTTTTGCTCACTTTCTTTTCGTAAAAGGGTTGCCCAAGGACAACTCCGCATTGTATAGTTCGACGCGCATGATCTCCGCAGAGTTTTGCCCGTGCCCAAAATGCCCACGTTGCCACACGTTTGGACGCCCGACTCGCGCAACCCTGGCAGGGTCACGTTTTGATGGACGTCGCGGGGCTGCCCCTGCCACTGTAGGGAGAAAGAATAGAAGGGTCAAGATTTCAATTGTTTTGTGGGATTTTTGTGGCATAGGCAGAAGTTGATGACCTAAAAGCCAACTCCTCCGCAACTGACATCGCCGGTGCTTTGTAGAAGTTCATAGGCATTGAACACCTACATGTGAGCACCCCTGTAGATTATGTAGGTGGTGTGGGTTTTGATGTACATGGTGCAGGTGATGTGGAAGATTGCGTAGGTGATCTAGATGATGTAGTTGTTGGATGTATGTTGCCCCATGTGGTGATTCTGGTGATGATGATGATGATGGTGGTGGTGGTGGTGATGATCATGATGAAGTAGATGATGTTGAACTTGATGTTATCAGTAGTTGTTTGGGAAAAACCTTTCGCAGGATCTATCGGGAACAACAAGCAAGTCAATGGTTAAAAGGTTCGAACTCTCTGCCCACGGTTTAAGAATGATTGAGCGGGTGCTGGCTCAAGCCTTCGTGACTTGCAAGACTTCTGATCAAGAGAAGGTTAGGATCTTGAAATTTCCCTGGCCCAGCTCCATTTCTCTCAGATGCGGTCTGGGTGCAGGACATGGTGGTTACACACGCGACATGTTTTGCATGGAAAACTGGTGATCCAGGTGCAACTAGTCGCGATGTGGCTGTAAGAGGTCGTAAGATTTGCAAGATGTTCCGATTCTTCCGGCATCAAAGCATGACAGGAGCGACGCAATGCCTCTCTGATGCGGTACCAGAAGCCTGGAGACATCGGAGACATCGGAGACGGAGATACAGTGATGGTTTTCACAGATCCGTTACGGATTGCCGTTCTCAAGGGGAAATCTGTGGAAACTATATGGGTTGTTTCCAAAGATTTTATGATCTTTATGTTGATGACGCATGATTAAAAAAAACATAGTTTTACCAACCCATGGCTGGCAGGTGTGATATGTTAATATATGTTACACGTTCCTGTTTCCCACGTGTCCACCAAGCAAAAATCAACTGAGGGAAGAATTGTTCATGTAAGGTTGGCTCTTTGACGGGTTTCGGTTTTCCTGTATTCAAACAGTCAAGGCTGCATGGGAATTTGGAGAGCCTTGGGCCAAGGACTTGGAGCGGAAATACATCCAGACTGATCATGGCACGGCGCTTGGAAATCTTGGAATGCTTGAGCCACATCGGTGGAGACAAACATGCAGCATCATGTTGCCTTTAAACATGATGATATATGATGAGTATTCATGAGTTTTGAGCCCTTTTTGTCACCCATCCTGGAAAAATTACGTGGCTAAGAAAGGCTGCCGTTTGACTCTCAGCCGTCATAAATCATTTTGAACAAGAAGAGAGGTGCAGGGAAAAAGTCTGAAATGGTCTTTCTCGTCAACTGACCTCTGAAGCAACTTTCCACCATTTACTCTCTAGCAATCTGTTTGGAGCAAACAAACTCTAGGAAAGCTTTCCGAGCTTGGCGCCCACCCCACTGATCCTGGCGTTGATATTCAAAAACATCAGCACATGAGAAGAAATCAGGCATTGTTTGGAAGCTGTGTGCGCAATCTTCTTGGAGATGTTTGAACTTGTTTGGTGATTTTGGTGGCCTGAAAGTCCGTGGCTAATGGGGTTGCCTTGCGGTCAAGGAAGCAATTGGTCTGTTGCAGAGGTTATAACATCCCTATCGGCCTCTTCGAGTGCAACTGGGTCACTTCTGAAACCCTGCTGCACCTGCCCTCGGCCATAAGCCGGGTGCAGATGATTGATGATGGTTGCAATTTGTTTCACATGATCTTGTCAAATCTTAGATCTTTGCAAGGCTAGCGGGATCTCAAGTTCAACAGTTCGAGTCTTGGTTCAGCTTACTTGTGACCTGAGGATCTCATGACGGTGATGGTGCAGATTTGGGTTGAGGAAGTTCTGGGTTCCTAGGCTCGTTGGAAAGGACGAAATAATCCCACTTTAAAGCAACACTGGAGATCTCTCAGCATCTCTCAACATCTCTCAACATCTCTCAGCATCTTTCGTTGTATGTCGGGAAAGGCCCATGTAGCTCAAAACACTAAACGTATCCTATCCCTGCCGTGATAGAAACAGTCGGACAAAATGGTCACACGTATAATTGTTCTGACTTGAACTATGCCGGCATGTAATTCTGACATTGGTTGTGACACCAAAACGGAATTATAACCGATGGCATGCCATTGATTTTGATGCGTTTTCTGATGCTTATTTTGACAGTGGCCCCTCCCAGAAACCTGACGTTTGACCTGGTGTGCCATTTGTTCCGACGCATATTCCGACATGTGTTGTGATGTGTGGTTTGGCAAATTTCACGCGACAGACATTTGTGCATTCACTTGCTGTGGCAAAATTCATGGGGCGTATATTCTGACACGCGTCCTAACATTTCATTTGGCCGCCTGGCAAATTTTCACCTGATATGTTAGGAAAATTGCTGAGATTTGAAAGCGCAATTTCATGTTGCACACGTTCTGGTCTGCGAGCTTGCGCTGAGATTCTGCAAGACTTGCGCAAAGCCACAGCAGACAGGTCTGCGTTTTTGTTATGAGAGAAGTGCCACAACCACATTTTTGCCAACGTTCGGCAAAAAACTTCACTTCGAGTCATCCCCATCCTGACATACTATGTTAACATTCTATTTGGCATCCATTCTGACATTCTTTGATTCTACCTGACATATGTTTTTATTTCCTATCTGGCATTCTATTGGGCCTCTATTCTCACATTCTATCTGCAATTCTATCTGGCCTTCTATTTGACATTCTTTCTGGCATCTATTCTAACATTCTGTCTGATATTCTTTCTGGCATTCTACGTGGTATCTATTGTGATATTCTTTCCAGCATTCCTTCTCACATTCTATCCGACATTCTTTCTGACATTCTCTTCTGGCATTCTATTCTACCATCTATGGTGGGCGGCATGCAGTTTTGATAAAAGCTAGAGACCCTCACCTGGCAGGTGGGGAATTACAAGTGAGCTGGCATAAGTTCAATCGTGCTCAGATGAGGCAATACCGCCGAGCATTTTTTGTACACCGCAGCAACTGACCAAAGCGGGTGCTCCATGTAGACATTTGCCTTGGCGCGGAGATGCGCTGTTATATCTTTGGAACCCAAACCCATTTTTCACGCTGTGGCTTTGTCAGCTGGTTGCCAGCAGGGTGGCTGCTCTGTCATCACTGCCTCAGCTGGCAGTTGAAGTTGATTCGCGCTGAACTTGCCCAGGCTATCACACCGAGATCTCTCCTCAGAAAGGTGCTAATGCGGCAACTTGGCTGTTTGAGAAAATTTGCTCCGATTGTACTGCATGAAAAGCAGTGCTTGTGCTGGTGCTGCGGCTATGGTTTGGGGTAGCCCGGTCCCACTTCTGTCCGAAACTGTTGTTATGAGGCCAAGGTGAGTTTGCCCAAGAGCAACTGACGCAAAAGCATAGGTGAAGAATGGAATGTTTCTGCTTGTTTCGACTTGCGCGATCACAATCCTAATGCCTGCCGTCGCCAGCTCAGTCCCTGTTTGTCAGGCAAGCCCTATTTGGGCATTGGCAGGATGTATCAACTTTGACGATGCGAACGATAAAGGTTGCTCAGACCCAAAGGCATTACATGGAACAAGATGATGCACATTTGATGCGCCTTCTCGCTCCTGCGTAATTCATGTTTAACTCACAGGTTTTGAAGTAACTTTGAACAATGGGGCTAAGCATGGACATGGAATGACCATTTCTGCAAAGGATGCAGGAAACTCCAACAATCTCAAACATCAACGTTTTCTCTTTTCATCTAGGCTCGGTAGCAAATTGTCGCTGTTGACCATTCCTTCCTCAAAGCTTGATAAATTTGGCCAGGGGTCGAGCAGCAAATGTCTTGGTCAAATAGCCAAGTAGCCAACAATCATGGGAAGGTGCCTTTTCTAGTACAGAACTATGTGTGTTTGGTTTGCCCTTTCAAAGTGGTTGGGTGGAACAGTTGCTTGCCAACTTTGGGGCACCGCGATTTGCACTTGACAATCTGATATTCTGTGAAAGCCAGCTGGGTGCCAAGTTCACCGTGCCACTAGTGACTGAGGATAGAAGAGGCGACATTCTCTGTACTGGGGGACATGTATGCGCAATTATCCGTGTGTGTGTGTACCCTGCTTTAACCAACAGGGTGTTGCGTTGCTGCTTTGCAGAGAGGTTCAACAATGCGGCCACGGTACATGAGGATATCACGCCTGATCATTGCGACGCACATGCCACGTGTTTTGAACTGTTGAACTAGCTGTCTCATGCAGCGTTTCTAAAAACAGCACAAATGATGATTAAACAAAGGCTGTTTGTTCATTGAGCCTATGAAGGCGAATGCCCTGGGAAACTTTAAGGCGGTCGCCGGGTTCTATGAACTTGAACCGTTCTTTCCCCTCCGCGACGAGTTGCAGTGCACACGTGCGCGTGCGTACTTGAAGTGCCACGTCATCAATGTCTCCAGTTCCCCCGGCGCGCGCTCCGTATACTTTTGACAGCTCGGAACTGTTCAAGGGCTTCGTTCTAAGAAGCGGAAGCCCTTTATGACAAGCCCTTTAGGGATTTAATGTGGAGCAGGTTAAGCCCCACCTGGTTAAGCGAGGGTTCCTGTAGATGTTCGTGGCGCATGTCTTGTTGTACCTGTGCTGAACCCTCTTGACTCCCCCATATACTTTTTGCAACTTGCTTGATAAATATATGTATAGACACATCTATTTGCAGATTGCTCTTGAACTGTTATGTTAGATACGTCTGACGCTTTACACACATTTATTTTCAAATGCATGTATGTAAGAATGTTTGTTCGTTTGTTTGCATGGCATGTTTGTACGTATGTGTGCATGCGTGTATGTATGCATCTATGCACGTACATGTGCCTATGTCTGCATGTCTGTATGTAGTGTTATGTAATGCAATGGAATGTAATGTAATGTAATGGAACGTAATGGAATGTAATGTAATGTATGTATGTAGGTATGACTGTCTGTCTGTCTGTCTGTTTGTCTGTATGTCTGTATGTTTGTATGCTTGTATGTTTGTATGTCAATGTGTCTGTATGTCTGTATGTCTGTATGTCTGTATGTCTGTATGTCTGTATGTCTGTCTGTCTGTCTGTCTGTCTGTCTGTGTCTGTCTGTCTGTATGTATGTATGTATGTATGTATGGCATGTATGGCATGTATGGCATGTATGTATGCATCTATCGTTCTTGCTTTCTTTCGATCTATCTTTGTATCCATGCATCTATGTATGTAATGTTTGTATTGGTTGGTATCGCAATGGTGTTTTCTGTATTGTATGGTAGCCGGTCGTATTGTACCGTATTGTATTGTACTGTACTGTATTGCTTTTTTTGCTGTAATTAGTGTACTGTGTTGTGCTGTTTGGTATGGTATCGTCTTGTATATGCGCGCGTATACGCACGCATTTGTAAATGCATCTTCGTCTATATGTAATATATGTATGTGATTTTGAGGCGCTGATTTAGAACGTGTTCCCTGTCAGATTTCCGCCTGCACTGTCCTGACTTAGCTGCTCAGGCTGCGGGCAAAACGAAACAAAACTTCACACGACTGGGATTTACAGTTCGGCAATTTTATCCGTTTGTCTTTCGACAGCGTCACTTCCTGGTGGTATAATGTCGATTGAAAGATCGGTGAAGGCTGCTGAACTAAGTACGCTAAACCGTGCTTTCCTTGTCCCTCATGTGGCCCACGTTGTCTCAAGTTTCAAGTGTTTACTTTTGTTTCCGCATGCTCAAGACTGCAGAACTGGCAAAGTCGAAACTTGCAAGGTGAGCATGGACAGTTGGGTTGACAGCTACGGGGCGCAGAAGGAAGCCTTCTTGAAGGAGACAGTTCTGAAGAATCGAAAGTGTAACCATACAGGGGGCATATAGATTTGTTGAGATGTATACCTCCCGGCATCATAGAATCTGAACCGTTTGTCACATGCCTTTTTACGTCTAATACGCCTTTGTCCGACCCATTGCTTCCGCCCGAAGCTTCTCTAGCCGAAATTTCTGCGCCGGTCAGAATTCCTGCGCGTAGATATTTTTGTTCAGCCTAAATCCATTTTGTTGCATTTCAGATCTGAGAAAAATGAGGCGTGCTCCTAAGCTCACTCATTCTTCAACACCGTTTAGGGGATATCCAAACCCCCATCACACCAAATCACACGAATCAAACCAAATCACACCCGATTCCTTTTCTCTTGTCCGTCTTCGGTTTTGGTGCCTTATTCTTTTTTTGGTGCTTTGCCACCCAAAACTTATTCTAAACGTGCCCAGATACGGAAACCCGCCCGCAGGTTGTTTTCTTACCCGAAACCCCGTAAGGCTATAGTTCTGGAAAAGATGGAAATTCTAGGGTGCAAAAAAGGCCCGGGTATGGTCTTCAGCGCTCAGCGGAGCGTAGTTGAGATTGCGAAAAGCGAGCACGTCAATGAAGCGTCTGAACGACATGTCAGTATTCGGATTTGTACCGGCCGCGCGGCCAAGCGGGTTTTGAAGGGTGCACGCCGGCGGCGGTGCTATACACATTTGGTTGCCAGAACATTAGCATTGTTAGATCTAGACTGAAACTTCTGAACATGTCATCTTGAAGACGATACGCGTTCAGCAGGGGTGCCAGACATCTTTGCTGACCTGGCTCTGACAAGGACATATTCTTTGATCTGCAATGTCAAGAACGTGATCATGATGGAAAGTTATGACGCGAAGCGGTGATGGTGTTAAGTTGCTATGTCACGAAAGCTAGCTTCTGCTAGCTGAAGCCCCTCTTGCTTTAGATTAGAAAGGTATGTGGGGGCTGGAATCTCCAATCGCGAGAAACTTCTCAGTTAACTACCCCCCTCCCGGCCCCTCCCCCCTCTTGGCCTAGCTTCATTTCCATGTTGCGCAGGCGCGCCTACCTCTCATCTTCAACTTCGGTTTTGCACTGCGTTATCCTTTCCCGCGCTTCCAAAGGTCCACTCCGATGCCGCAGGTGGACCTTTGAATCTTCTCCAATCACTGGTCGTCATGTTGGCTATGCTGAAATTCCTCATCCTCTTCGTAATAATCACGTTCGCATCCACGTCCCCCCAACAGACATCGCCTCAATACGTAGGTCTGCATGTTCACCTTACCTACATGCCCCGGCTTCAGACCCGCTTGTCCACGTCGATGAAAAAGCTGCGCAGCTGCGCTGTGACCTTTGTGTTTTCTTGCCAGGCTCCCTGCCAAGCTAGCTTTCGTCCCTTACCCCTGCGCCTCAAGTCGAGGTGAGCGCAATGCACACTTTCCACAACACCAAGTTTCTCGTCAACATTTCTTGTGGCAACAAAGCAGATCAACCATCTAACTTTTCGGAGAACTACAGTTGGTTGGAAATTGATGCAGTTTGGAAATTGGTGCCTATATACGGGCATTTCCTGAAACAATGGCGCGATAGGAACACAATGGCGCGATAGGAACATAAGCAATCGAAGCATAGCAATTCTTACGCCCCATATCAGCACCGAAAGCTCGGTCTTGTTCTTGGGTGAGGCCACACATGCAGGTAGGGCAACATATGATGTGAAATTCTCGTTGTTGAACATTTTGCCATTTTGTATTCATGTGTTGTTTAAAGTAGGCAGTGTGGTAGCGGGCCATTACCACTTCGTTTCCGGACGGGCGTGCCACAGGAGTATCCGCAGATTGCTGCCATCGATGTGGGCAGCATGGGCTGCTTGGCACGGATGTTCAGCCATTGTCTTTAGGTGGCCAGTTTCATAGGGTCACAGGACCACCAATGTCATTATCTCATGTAAGCCATAGCAAGCCGTAATCCATCCTGCAACTTTTGAGCACACGGGGGAAAAACAATGAGCAAGATGTGTGGGTAAGTTTACTTGAGTGTAGTGCTGCTTTCAGATCAGCCCTTTCCGCAGCCACTTTTGGGGGGCGCATGTAGAAAGGCCACGGCCACCAGAAATATCATCTTTAACTCGAAGCTGAAGATGATTCCTCGGTGCTGCCCCATTGGTTGCGGGTTGGCACGGGTGCTGGGCCCATTGGACTCAGCGCCATGTCCATTGACTGCCGAGGCTACACAGGTGAGGAGTCCATCTACGTTTCCAAGGCAATCATAGACGATGCGTAACACGGCATCAAATCCACGCAAGTACATATTTGTCAAATGTGCTGATACCACTTAGGCGTGTATGGCCCAGGTATGGTCCAGGTACGTTCAAATTTCTGCCAAACAGAAGAATCCAATGCCAAATTGCAAGTCATGTGACTTGCCATACGTTCTTGCCTACTGCTAGGATTGCTGGGGCGCGTACTGTGTAGACAGAAACTTGCACTGGCATGTCCGTGGACACACGAAGCTTCCCGGACGCGTGTCAAGTTTTCCAACCACCAACATGTGCGCTGTAATAGGATGGCGCGTGTTCGTCGCAAGTGCTTTGCTGGTGACATGCAAATTGCTGCACAGGCTGTCACTTGCTTTCCGATGGTGATTTTCCCATGCGCCCTTTGTGACACACAGACAGGACATACTTTTTTCTAGCACCCATGCCTTCTGATGGGCTGGTTTTATTTGAGGCCCAGCCGGTTCAATTGGTTGCCGATCAGGACCGGACTTAAATTTAACAGCGTGTCCGCAATGCCAATAATGCCCGATCATGCCCAGGCAAGACGATGTCGGATTGGCATTGACCTACTACCGAAGTTGCTGGGCGCAGCCGATCCGTGAAGCGATAAAGAAAGTCAATCTGATTACTGGCTTGGTTCTGCCCGTTCTACACCAGATGAGCTCACGAGAGGAAAGCAACAAAAGATTAGATTACTTTTTGGGCACGAGTATAGGTATTCGTGGACAAGCATCATCACTAGCGAATCATGTCCTTTTTTGCATTGCTTGGCAGCACAATGGTTCAACATACAGCTCAACGACACAGCAACAATGGCACATCCACAACAATGACATGATTCAGAAAGTCCATGCAATTCCTGCAAGTGCCAGATTCATGATAGTAGGCAGGAGACAGCAGGCGGTAGTAAGAGTAAGTTTCCAAGAGGTGGGAATCTTATAAAGAAATCAAGGGTCTATAGGAACGAAGCCAGACCACCTGGTTGCCAAAGCCGTTGTTTGCGTCAACTTTCCTGAGGTCTCTTCTCTTGACATCCCTTTCTATTGGCAATCCTTTGTGCCCCCCCCCTTTGTTTGGATGCCTCCCCCCCGGAATATCTCTTTCTCTTGACATCCTTTCCCGTGATGCCTCCACTTTCTCTTGATCCGGTTTGCCCTTGACATCTCTTGCTCTTGGCGGCCTGACACACTTTTTTCTCCTGACAACATTTTTCTGGTTTCACCGCCGTCTCTTGACGTTTCTTTCCTTTGGCACCGTTCTCCTGACACTTCTTGCTCTTCACATCCCCTTCCAGTTGACAAGTGTTTCTCCTGACATCTTTGTACCCTGTTCTCTAGAGATCCATTTGTCTTGAAAAAAAAACAGGTTCTTTTTGGCGCCTCTTTCCTTGACCCGCATTTCCCTGGACCACCTTCTCTCGACATCCCCTTCCTCTTGAGCCGATGTTTCCTGAGAGGAAGCTTTGACACACAGATGCTTTTAAGAAGCTTTACACGCAAAAACCTTGACTCGCAGAAAGGTTTTACACAGAGAAGTTTGTATGCACAAGAGCTTTTACGCACTATGTTTTTGCACAGAGACACTTCTACACACGGGAGCTTGTACACGCAAAAGACTTGCGCACACGGAAAGCTTTTACACGCAGAAGCTTTTACGCACAGGCAACTTTCACACACAGAAAGCTTTTACATGTAGAAAGCTTTCGCGCACAGAAGCTTGTACACAAAGTTGCTCTTGCACACAGCAAGCTCCTTCTTGTACACGCAGAAGTCTTTCCGCGCTGAAAGCTTTTGCGCAAACGCTTTTACAGGGATTTTTTTACGCACAGAGAGCTCTTACACACAGGTGCTTCTACGCGCAGACACACACACACAGACACACGCAAAGCTTTTACATCCAGAAGCTCTTACACAGGGAAAGATTACACACAGAAGCCTTCACACACACAGAAAGCTCTTACACACAGAAGCTTTTATGCACACAAAGGTCTTACACCCAGATGTTTTTGCACACAGACAGCGTTTACGCAGAGAAGGCTTCCACACAACGAAAGCTTTTGCACACAGAAGCTTTGACACACAGAAGCTCTTTCACACGCAAAGCTTTCACCCTCAGAAGCTTCTACACAGATAAGCTTTTACACAGTCACAGGCACTTTTACGTGCAGATGCTTTTACACGGAAGATCTTGTACAGACAAGCTTTTACATGCAGAAGCTTGTACACACAGAAGGTTTTACAGGCGAAAGCTTTTGACAACAGAAATTGCCGCCCCAAAACCGGAATCTCGGCACCAAAAGTAAAAAAGGCACGATTTTGAAGCAGTTTGTAGAATGAACTTTACAAGGTCACTGATAGGCGCCGAGAACCGAAAAGAAACAGCACTTCAAAATCATCTCCGCAACTCTGACGCGGCCGGCCAAAACGATTTACGACGGCCAGTTGCAAAATACCACAGAACGAAACCTTGATGCAGCCATTAACCCTCGATCACCAAGCCCGATGGCACAGCGCAGTCAGTCATGACGTACCTGACTACAACTTTGGCATGGGAGACGCGTCCAAGCACACTCGATCGCAAGCTGCGCAGGCCGCGCAAACCAGGCCCTATGCAATTCTTAACCCCTTCAACAACCAACTTCACGAGGCAACGCGGGTGCTATCTACAATCAATTGCAAACCGCAATGGAACTGCATCACTCACCGCCGAAATCAAGAACATGGCTGCGGACAGTCCAATGCAAACCGCAACCCTCAATCATCAAACCCGATGGAACAGCGCAGTCAGATATCCCTTCCCATTGACCGAGTTTTAAATTTCGCATGGGCGACGTGCCGGGGCACATTCGATCGCAAGCCGTGCAAACCGCACCCGTCGCACAAACCAGGTTCCCCACATCGACGCCGGGAAATGCGCTTTACGTGGAAAAAAAGGCTTCGCCGGTTCCCAACCTTCAGCAGTCACATTGAGGAAGCAATTTGAACCACTCGGGCAATCAAGAACATGGACGCAGCCGTTCCAATGCGCTTTGCAAGCCTGAATTGAATTTGTGCATGAAGGACGCATCCGAGCGCAAGCCACCAAACCAGGTTCCCCACATCGACGCCGGGACGCAGGGCGTCAAGAAAAATATAAGGCTTGGCGCGGTCCCGAAACTTCAACCTTAGACGGAGCAAGTCGCCGGCGCTGCGCAAGCATGGCTGGCAAATCAGAGTGGAACTGCGTCGGCCACCACAGCATCCAAAAAAATGGATGCAGCCGCTTTGCGCGCCAAAGTCAACTTGAGCATGGAGGACGCGGCCGAGCGCGAGCCACACCCGGCGCACAAACCTGGTTCCCCACATCCACACTGAGCCCACTGCGCGCGGAAAATCACAAAGGCCCTGTGCGGTTCCTAACCTTCAACAGCCACCTTGACAGCGCAAGTCGGCTGCGCTGTGCAAGCACGGCTTGCAAATCAGAGTGGGCCTAGGGCAGCACTTCTGTACACTGTCTTAACTTCCCTGCCCTTCACTTGTCTACTTTTGATTCGCTTTCCTATTTTCTGCATTCGCTACTTCCTTCACTTCCCTACTCTTCGCTTCTCCACTTTCTTCACTTCACTACTTTCTTCATTTCCCTACTTTCTTCGCTTCCCTCTTCTTCATCTCTCTACTTCCCTACTATCTTACCGTTTCTGCTTCCTTCGCTTCACTACTTTCTCCACATTTGTTTCCGTATAACGGAGCTTAAGCTTCTAAACTTCCCTTGTGCAGTAGCAGTAGAAGAAGCAGCAGCAGGAACAGGAGCAGGAGCAGCAGCAGGCGCAGCAGCAGCAGCAGTGATAGTAGCAGTAGTTGTTGCTGTAGTTGTTGCTGTAGTTGTTGCTGTAGTTGTTGCTGCAGTTGTTGCTGTAGTTGTTGCTGTAGTTCCAAGAGTAGTAGGAGTAGTAGGGGTAGTAGGCGAAAAAGCAGGAGCAATAGCGCTTCGCAGTAGCAGGTAGTAGCTTCGGGCAGTCTTCGGGAGAATTGGCTAGTAGCGGGTAATGGCGGGTAGCTGTGGGCAGTAGCAGGGCCAAAGTTGAAAGCTTCATATTTATCCCCATGCCCTTAGTTGAGGTAGTTTAGTCGAGGGCGCCTTTTTTTAAAAACAGCATTCTCAAGTCCCTTGCGCAAGGAGATAAGGTTCCGATACAAGCCAAAGCGCAGTGATCGGAAATGCATGGATCAATCGTTAAAGCCCCAGCATAGGTTCCACAAAAGTATGAAAACCAATTTTTACGGATTTACCCGAACCTGAAGGCAAACCGTTTTCCAACAGATTGGGATTATCCTCTTCCTCACAAGATATTTCTAATAGGGCCTTGGTGAGTTGTCACTATACCCTCAGTAGGTCAATTGATTTCAAGTATTGCTTTGCATGCTCCACAGCCAGGACTTGTTACAGTTCAAAAGATTAGACATGTGCATCATGATGGTTCACATCATTAGCGGCGTGAACCTCATAGCAGCATCCGCTCGGATTCGGGTGACGGCTGCATCCCCAAAAGATCAAATTCCAACAGTCCAGCCTGAGCACGTTTGATCAGCTCTGACCAGGCTCAAATCCTAACCGGGTGATCAATGCAAAAGAAGTCAAATAGCTGAATGACGGTATATTCTTAGCTGTTCTTCCGACAAATTGTCAACAAGGCAGCGCTCTCCTGGCGGTTGTTTACCCAGATAAAATCCCCCATGATGTAGGATCAAGTTGCTTTCAGCCTTGATGATTGATGCCATGTACGATACTGACTTGCAGCCTGCAAGAAGTTTATCCGGTACCCGTGCCCAATCCCGATCAGGCTACAATACGACGCACCACGATCCAAAGAAGTACTTTGGCAGCCTCTCCGATGACGCTAGGCCTCGAGATGTGCTAGGGGGAAGGGCTACACCAAGACCCATACCAACCAAAACAAACACGTTGCATGACCCTTCCTTATCCCCAGTGAGCGGTGAGGCCTCAAGTGAAGGAACCCCCTGTCTTGACAATCAAGCGTGTCAAAGCGGTTGAGAGATTTTGCTCCCCGGAATCAAGGGCGAAGCAAGAAAAAAAATCCTTCGAGTGATCCCCACCAACCGACATTCTACCTGACTTATATTCTGAAATTCTATCTGGCATCCTTCTGGCAGTCTATCTGACCTACAGGCTGACAGTGTATCGGACATGCATTCTGACACGTCTTCTGGCATCCCCCTGCTATTCTATCTATCTGGCATTCTATCTGATGTATGTTTTGGATTGTTTTGGCATTTCATCGGTATTTTATCTGCCATTCTGCCCGATATTTGTTTTGACATTCTTTCTGGCACTTGCGCTGGCATTCTGGCTGACAAAAGTATAACATTTCATGTGGCGCACTATCTGACATTCATCCGTCATTCTATCTGGCATCCAGTCTGGCATTCCATCGAACATTTTCTGACAGTTTTTCTGGCGTTCTAACTGACAAATTCTTGGGCATCCCATCTGACACTCCACGTGGCATTCTATCTGACATTCATCCGGCATTTTGCCTGCCATTCTAGCCGGCATCCGTCTTGGCATTTTATTTTACATATATCCTAACATCCTTTATGACATTCTAACTGACATTGTCTAACATTTCATCTGGCACTCCATCTGACATTTCATTTGGCTTGATGCCTGACATTCCACCTGGCATCCTTTCTGGCATTCTATGTGACCTCTAATGCGACCTGCTTCTTGGCATTGTGTTTGATCTTTTTCCGACAGTCTTACTGGCATTGTACCTGGCATACATGTCGGCATTCTATCTTGCATTCTTTCTGGTTTGACCTGTGTTCTGAAATTCTGTGTGGCATTCGGTGTGACATATTTTTTGACATTCTACCTTGCACTCTTTCTGACATTATATTTTCATATTTACTGACATTCTATCTGGCATTCTTCGGACATTCAACCTGACACATTTTCTGGCGTATTCTGACAGTCTGTTTAACATATTTCCAACATTCTATGTGGCATCTATTCTGGTATCTTTCTGGCATCTCTTCTGGCATCCTATCTGACATTCTTTGTGGCATATGTTCGGGCCCGTCCGTGCCCAGACTGAGCTGAAGCTTGCCATAGGGTTTCGGTCCATGTGTGCCGGTTGGTGCGGGCCTAACTCACTTGCCGGCCGCGATAGGGTTCGGGTCTGCCCAGACCACTCTGGAGTTTGCCATCGGTCGCTGCCCAGACAGACGTGGAGCTCGCCATATTTCATGTGAGCTGGCGATGCCCAATTGATGCCTACCGTGACCACAAGCTGGCACAAGGAGGAGGATGGCGGAAGAAGGAAGGAAGGTTTGTTACAATCTAAAGACCTTCACCTGGCAGGTGTGGAAGACATGAAAACTCCTCCTGCCGATTTCAAATTGTTGCTTGTACAGAGCCCTTGCCGGGTTCAGGCCACTACTGACAATGTCAATCGGGATCAGCATTTGCCAGCAACGTGATATGACATTCGCGGCAATAACATTTCACAGACAAACATCATCTTACTCTGGAACTGGCACGTTGTAGCGATACAGACTTCAGTTCGGGTCGAATGAATGCATATGTTCAGTTGCCTGGCTTTAAATCAGATGCAGTACCATCAAGAGCTGATTCCGGCAGGTTTCCTGCCTCCATTGAATGGTTTCAGTTCTAGCACGCCAAGCATGATCAGAACAGTGAGTCAATAGATTCAATAGGTCCCAGTAGAATTCTGGGTTGGCTCCATTGGTTTGTTTCATGTTAGCTTCCCGTGTTTTTGGTTTATGTTGGGAAGTGAACCTTTGTGCAGCTCTTGGTTTCAAAAGCCGCAGTGTGATTGGCTTTTTGTGGTGAGGTTTTCTGGGGACTATGATGGCATGGTGCAACAACCAGATGGATCCTACTTTGCGAAGTGTCTAGAAGCTGGACAATTACGTTACTCTCTGTTTCCTGTTTATCTGCTTACTTTCCTGCACAGAACCTTTTGCTTTTTTCGGCCCTTAAATTTCGATTACCAAGGAAGAAAGAGGGAGAGTTTTGAAGGTCTTCACTTCTTTCCACGGGTGTCCATCCCATTGATCCTTTCTCATGCATGTTTTGCGCAGGTAAAGGTACTGGCTGCACCTTTGGGATGAAATTTGATTTTTGGTCAGCCCGTTGCAGTTTCCATTGAGGGGCAACATGACATGTATATAAATGACGTGCGAACGAAAGGTTGTGAAACAGAGCAAGGATATTGTAACGTAGCATGAATCATAATGAAACATGTTGCCCGAAAGTTACATGATATTCATTGATATTCTACATTGTTCCGTCTACGGTTGCAGCACGTTGCACCAACTGTTTTATGTAAATGATGTAAATACCTTAAGTAGCAACCAAACCCTGAAAAAGAAATGGTTTAAGAAAAAACGGCAAATCAAGGCTGCGCGTTTTGCAATCTTTATGGTTTCGGCTGACTTTGAGCACAACAATCACGTGATCGATTGACTGCGAAGAGATATGGCAACAGACCCCGTGCTAAGCCTATAGAAGTGCTGCACCCCTTTCTTCGCATTTCTTACCACCCCATCAAATAAAGAAAAATTTTAGCAAGCATGCGGGAGCATTCCCTGATGATCCAATGTATGCTTTATTGCTTGCATTATGCGCTCTGTCAGAGCGTCCGACTATGCTATATTCTCGGTCTAACCGTGATTTGCGCGCGCATTTCCGACTGTTTATTTTCCGATTGGCTTCCGGTAAATTCCAGCAAATTTGAGGGCATAGCCGCTGACCCTTATCACAGTTTGTCACGGTTTGTCTCGGCATTTTCCGGCACTGCCCAAGATTGAAGTATCATGTTTTCATCTCCTGCCGCAGTCCGTCATGGTTTGTCATGCAACTGGCAGGCAGTTTGAAGCCAATATAGCCTTTTTCCCGACAAAATACGATCTCCGACTGTCACATATTTAGACCACGCATGCGCTATTTGATGCTATGTGCGATCGTCAGAAATGGCCTCATATTTGCACGCATTTCCGATTTGACCCTATTTATGTGCACAGATCCCCGGGGATTGCAAAATCAACGCCCTACTCCTGTGGTACTTGCACGTCCCCAGAAAAATTCAATTTGGATGCAGGCCACCAAAATTCCCGGAAACCCTGGGATCTTGATGAACCACAAAACACATATGTTTTCGGGTTTTCGCGGAAATTATTGATTTTTGACGGTTGGGAAAACCGAGTTTTTTGAAATTTTATGGGTTGTATGGGAAGATTATGGGTTTTCAATTGGTAAAATATAAGTGTTCGGTCTGAACCCTATATTCTCAGGAAAAGTCTGATCAGAAAGCAGCCAAAGTTATCAAACATTCAAGAATTGCGGATTCCTTATTGGGCAACGTGTACATATGGCCCGATCTTCAAAAAATGTATTTTAGCAAACTAGTGATAAGTTCAGCAGCTACGCCCCCAAATTTGATGGAATTTACCGGAGGTCAGTCACAAAATACACAGTCAGAAACGCATGCAAAATTCATGGCCAGACCGCAAAATAGCATAGCCCGGCGCTCTGAGAGCGCGCGTGCCCAATTGCATGTAAATAAGGCATTCCTTGGATCTTCAGTGGCAAAATCGGATCTTTTTGGTTTTTTCTGATCTGTCATTGTCCATTCACGCAAAATTTTGTGCCAGTAAACATGGCTGTGGTGAAGTTGGACATGGTTTTCATGGTATTTCACGGAAACCTCTGTTTTCGGGCCAAAACCTGGGTACTTGGAATGCCAAGCATGAAAAACCTGATTTTGTGTTGAGACCCTACTTTTTCCAGAAAGCCACGCCATGGGGGCCCCATTTTACCACGTTTCTGGAAATACAGCAAAACGTAAGATGAGACATTTGTGTGGATTGTCTTTCACGTCTTGCAATATCTCACGCCTTAATATGATTTTTAGAACACTGTTATTTAAATGTTTTTTATATTTATATATATATTTTTTAAATTACTTTGTCCTTATGTCCATGTCTCCTTTCCTTTTCAATTCGTTTCAAACCGTATCTATCTTTCACTTGTCTAAAAAGCTTTCTACTAAATTGGCACCAAATATTGTGACTGTTTCTTTTTGTAGACTGCTTAATCGTCTGTAGGGGGAGTTCGAAAAAAATGCTTTTTTCTGTTTGTTTCGTTTTTTTTGACCCCCCCTCCGACCCAGAAAGGCTGCTACTTAGTTACTTCTGAGAGACCCGAAGACTTAGCTGTTTTTACGATCATCCATTTACGATCTGACCAGATTGACTGGCTAGAATCAATCCGGTTCATTACAACCAGACGTTCAAACCGGACAGTTAGGCTGACCGTCTTGCCGGACCATCTAGTCGGACGTCGCTCCGGACAGTCTGGCTGAACGGTCTATGCATTGCTTACTAAACGAAATCGCCATCATCAGTTTAGAAATCCAACTATATAGTTTTAACAATGTTGCAGACTTATTATCTTTAAACTAATGCCAACTATAACCCATCTCATCTTGGATGAGGCCTTTCCATCATGTGTTTAAAACATGCTTTTCTTCAATGCATAGCAAGGGAATGCTAAGTAGCAAAAAGCATGACACTACGTCTTGGGACCATGTTGTCCAACTACAAGGGTCATTACATGATGGCAAGATAAGAAACACTATGAAGAGCAACATATATATATATATAATGTATGTACGTAATGTAATGTAATGTAATGTAATGTAATGTAACGTACGTACGTACGTATGTATGCATGCATGCATGTATGCATGTATGCATTTATGCATGCTTGCATGTATGCATGTATGCATGTATGCATGCATGCATGCATGCATGTATGTATGTATGTATGTATGTATGTACACATGTATGTATGCACACATGTATGTATGCACACATGTATGTATGTACGTATGTATGTATGTATGTACGTATGTATGCATGCACGTATGTATGCATGCATGCATGCATGGATGTATGTATGTATGTATGTACACATGTATGTATGTACACATGTATGTATGTACACATGTATGTATGTACACATGTATGTATGTATGTATGTATGTATGTATGCATGCATGTATGCATGTATGTATGTAATGTGATGTGATGTAATGTAACGTAACGTAATGTAATGTAATGTAATGTTATATTATGTTATGTTATGTATGTATGTATTTACAGTTACAGTATATACAGTATATACAGTATATACAGTATATATGCGTTTTATTTTTACAATAACCATTTTTTTAAAGAACATTCATCATGCCCAGAAAATTCGATATTTATTTGAATAAGTAAACTTGAATAACCATCTGCAGTCATCCCAGGGAAGCATACCTTTCATAATTGGCTTGGCCAATATACTCTCCTTGAGGTATTTGGGCAGTTCAACTCTACATATTGGTCAGTCAAAACTTGATTTCAAATAGAGCCACCAATAGTGCTGCAACATATCAATACAACAAACACAAGATGGCAACCCATGACATAGTGCAATGATTACTTATATTCATTGTTGCATGATAATTCAAAAACTAGCTAGCTAGGGTCACCGGTGCTAATATCTTAACCTGGTAGTACCATTCAGAAAATGCGTAACATCCAGCATTTTTTTATTGGTAAGAAGGTGTTAGCATAAGTTTTTGCAATCTTCCGTTTCACTGTTATGATAGAGCTGCTCCTTGCCATGGCTGTATGAAGGCATATCCTTGGAGATACTTTCTGCTTTGATTGCACTGTCCACAGGCAGTCCAACTTGGTTGGTCAGTGCATTCACTCAGAATTTGATGTCAGCATTCTCTTCCCATATTCTTTTCATGCCGGCTGGAAAACATTTGCGTAGCATGAAAAACACAATACAACCCACTGCCCTGCAGGCCCTGCAGGCCCTGCAGGCTTTGCCAATGAGGAACATATGCAATTTGACCAACCATGATGATCTGTGTAATGTATATGCATGCTCTCTGCTGGTGCAGCTTGTGTGTGCAGCTTGGATGTGACACTATTGATAGGTGCACAGTTTGCTTGCATGGCTGGCTTGCAAGAAAAAGATGCACATGGCAATGGCAAGTTCAGGTTGACTCCACTGACAAGAGCACAAATGCAAACAAAATTGATTGCCACAGGTTTTTGCATCAGACTAAGTTTCTGGAATGGATGTGCTTGTGATGGGTTGAAGGTGATCACTGCTACGTGCATGTAAGATTGATTTTGCCATGATGCTCTATGCTTGGGTACAAGTGATCTTTCATATTCCATGTGCACCAAAACGTTGGAAAACATGGTTTTGCACTGTGTATACTTCGGAAGAGTTATTTGCTCCATGCCTTTCCATGATCACTCTTAGTTTGTGATGGAATTAGCACTTGGTTACAAGGCTTGGTAGAGCCATTAAAATCTGACCTCACATGTTTGTTATTCATTTGTGGCTCCTGTGATTCATGCCAACTATATTGACTCACATTGGAATCATTGGAGAATCCTGGGACAAAACCTAAGTAATCTTGTGAGGCTTTAACCTTTGATATAATTTTTGCATCTACAACTGCTTGCATCCCCTGCAATGTGACAAGGCTGTACTTCAATGTTTGCTTGTAAAAACCACCAAATCGAAGCAATAGAAATAGTTGTATAAACAACGGCTATGGTGATGTCAAAACGTGCGCCAGTTTAACATATCGGTTCACATGTTTATTTCATTAATCATTTGTTGGTATTGAAACGCAAGGGTGCACTGTATATACGTATTTTTGTTTATAATCATATGAAGATACAACTCTTGATTTGTTGCTACTTGCCATGGGTTTACTTATAGTCTGCTTTTGTGAAGAAGGAACACAATTTGGAACCGAGGATATGGGCCCTACCTCCACCCCTAGTTTGCTATTCTACATAAGTTTTTACAGAACCAAAGTGAATACGAAACAAATAGCAATGCAACAAAAACAAGTAATACAGAAGACATTAAAGAATATCAAGAAGAACAGGTTATGAGTTATAAGTATAAATAAACATAAACTATCAAAATTATCACAACACTGTAAAAATGGGGCCTCCACAGCGTTACACTCTCCTTTTTTCCAGGTTTTGGCAGGTCACGGTATATTACTAAACGTTGTTTGATTAATGCTATGCATTCAAATCATATATCATGGTTCGGTTTTTTTCCCTGTTTCAAAGTTGTAAACCTCATCGCAAGAAAAAAACTGCACAGTGCGCCACGCTGTCCGCGGTAGCCCAAGGTGCGTCGGTCCGGGCGAGCGCTGGTGGGCAGCGCCTGCGTGTCGTTCAGACCTGACAAAGTGCATCCCGACCTTCACCTCTACGCCCGGATGGAAAGTCCAAGCCATGATGCAGTGGCACCTGGGACATCTTGACTCATCTCTTTCACAGGTACATTGAGTCACCAAACTGACGATGCTTCAAAATGACTGACATGTTTAGAGAGACGGTAAAAGAACAAACATTAATAGGCTACTAACCCATTAAGAAACTGAGCAGAACCAAAATCTGAGTTTGTGTTTTGAAGGGAGCAAGAATGCAGAAAATGTGTGCGTGTGTGTGTGTTCCAGCAAGAAGTCAATAACAATTTTCTTTTTCGCCCCAAGTTAGACTCAAGTTGTTGGAGGAAAACGATCGGCTTCGCTGTTCAAACAGGTCATCAAACAACAGTCAGGGCGAGTTGTTTTTTGTTTTCATGAATTCAGATTCTTTCCGGACAGATTGCAGCACTCAGGACTGCAGCTTATGGTTTTCCAGCAGCGATTGCCATTTCCAATACTTTTGCAACTTGATTTGAGACCATTTTTCAACGCCCCCCCCCAGCCCTGCTTTGGTCAGAGCACCTTGAAAGCGGTTTTTGCGTTGATCATTTTCATGACAGCTGTTAAACTTTAAGTTCAGAAATGAGGACACTGCGGCAAAGAAATTGCAATTCAACTGACTCACGCGGCGTTGACGTTACGAAGTATAATTTTTCCCACGGGCACCTGGAAACAAATCACTGTACCAGGCAAACGCCGGTGCCATGTTAGGCCCTCTTCCAGAAGCACGTGCACATTTTCAGGGCACTTCACTACTGGTGGGCTGCTTGTCGTGATTTTTTTCGAAAAAAAAACACGTCAATCTTGGAAAAGTATGAGTTTCATTGTGGTTTCTCTCAAACTATAGTCTGGAATTGGGCAACCAAGATGAAGGAAAAGCGAGGACACAGATGCCAAGGAGAATGTCCACCCCGATGATCCCCAAAGTACCGCATTAGTGATTTAGTTATCGTGTCACCGGGCACTGTCGCCATAGCGTCACCTTCCCATAAGGAACCTGACTCTACGTTCATCGATATGCGGCCGGAGCCGGTCATTCTTCCGCGCCACAGCCCCTCTGAATGGGCGCCTCGGCATCGAATGTGGCAATCAAAAGACGTTCGATAGTAAAGGAGGTCTGAAAGAAGTCGATCAGAGGATTGAATGTGTTTTCTCAAAAACATATGGAAAAAGCATGAAACAACCTAAATATGACATGAAAACAATAGACATTAAAAAATCGCATGTGAAAACATATAAAAACTTAACATGGAATTTGCCAGGGTTGGCACCACGGGGTCATGGCTTCAGCAGTGATGTATGGTGACATGGTACTTTGCTACTGGATTGGTGACGTTGCGCATGTCGCATAGCCAGATTTCCTCTTGATTCATTTCTCGTTTGTAGCAAAGATGCTAATTTTTGATGGGATGATAAAAATGTTTGTTTCATGCAGCCCATGGAGGTCTGTCATTTGCGGTTTCCCTTCCAGAAGGTTGAAAATGCGGACGTGTCAAAAGACACCAGATCCCTGCGATGTAGGGTTTCTCCATGGATTGACTATGAATTGGCATGGTGAATTCTCGGATCTTGATTGATCTGGATGACTAGGACACACTGTGCACCGGATCCAACCGGGTTTCTTGTAACACGACCATCTCCACAGCAGGGAGAAACCTGTAGTAATTCCCGGAATAGTTCCATTCTGATTTTGTTTTGTCTGCAAGACAAGTTCAAGCGTTCTGCTTTCACATTCCAAAACTCCTGGAGGTAGGAGAGGACCATATTGGGTCAACATGGTATCACAGTCAGCGGCATCGCTGAGGCTGCAGGGAATAAGAAGACAGGCGTGTCTCCTGCGTTTTCCCCGGGAAGGGAGCTTCGTTCCCCTTCCAACAACCACCTGCAACATGACAAACACCCCTCCTTACCATAGCCATAGCTATTGCCATTGCTGGTGATGATTATTAAATCATTATCAAATAGCAAGAGGTAGGATAAGTAGTAGGAGATTGTTGGAACTAGTTCACGCGATACAAATGAGAGAAAGAGAGAGACAGGGAGAGGGAGGCAGAGAGAGAGAGAGAGGAGGGAATCACTTGGACTCTCCGTCCGCTCAGGCACTCATGGTGTTGATTTAAAAATCACTTTCCACCCTTTGCAGGCTTTTGCAAAAATGCTACTGGCAAGCCCACTTCAGAATTGAAGAGTTGATTGACAATGTTCATGGAAAGTCAAATCAACCCAAGCAAAGCATGTGCTGCTTTGGGCGGAGGAAATGATCCCCAGAGCTGTATTATGCGTGTACCACATTCGCTGCCACATTTTGCAATACTTACGTCATAAGCAAAAGTGCCAAGTCCCTTGATGTCTCACGTTCTTGTTGTCATCGGGTTCGCCAGTTCCAGAAACCATCGGGTAGGACGACCACGAGTTGCGCCTTTTGAATCTTCAAAAAGATTTCGAAAGCGTCACCAGGTGGATTCGGCGCCCGCGTCTCCAAGATGGTGAGTTCAAATCTGCACTCTAAAGCTGCTTTGGTCCAAGATCCCTGGCATTTGATTTAAGATGATTTAAGAAATTGCATGTCAAAAACACATGAGCTGACGGGATCAAATTCGATTTGCAACTGTTACACAAGTGTAACGGGTGCGTCGACAGCGTTGACGCTGCCAAGGACTTCATCAGCGAGGTGAATTTCGAACTTTCGGAAGTTCAAAACCTGCTGCTTCTTCACATCCAATCAGGTGCCGGGTGTCCATGGGTGCCCCTCTGGTCACGTCCGGCCCAGGTTGGCTTGTCTCAGAAGCTGTGACTGTAATGAGGCTGCCTATGGAAACTGACGAGCCAAACACAACAGAGGCTCACTTTTCTGACAAATTGAATGCGAGAATCTGAGGGTAGCTCACGACATTCAATAGCTATTGACTGGTAGGGCTCCCTGCCTAAGCTTTTGCCATTGTTTCGCCCAATATTTGTGGTTTGATGATTTTTGCTTTTTCCAAAATGGGAGAATGGCTAGGAACGGCTCCATGGGGGTTGCTGTAGTTTCTACATGATGCTATTTACGTTGATATCTCAAGCAGTTCGATGCCTTCGAAGGTTCATCCAGGGGGCTTTCGCCATTGACAATACCAGTCTCCAATGGAGTCACCTCTTTGTGTTTGAGGGGAGGCAGTCAGGGCAGTCAGGCTCCATAGAGAAGTTTAAGTGTCAGACAGTCAGGCATCAATAAATGTGATTCAAGTTCAGATTAGAGATTCTGTACACTGAGTGGGACCAGTCAGATGCAGCGCTAGATTCAATGATGCGTACTGTCTTTTTTACATTGCACAATGCCCCCAACTTGTTGAAGCCCCCCTCACTCCTCTTAATATCTCTTGACATCTCTTAACCAGTCATCCGAGTTATTCGAGTTATCGCGTTGTCCATGAGGTGCAACAACATTCTTCGACGTGGCCTGTGATTGGATCAAATTGCAACATGGTCACGCGCCGTTTCTCTGTGGTCGAATTGTTGGTTGTTTCAAGATTCCGAGCAATCTTGCTGCTGCGCACCAAGTTCAGGGTCTGATTCTAGCAATTGTATTGGCGGCTCCCATCGCCACAGTTCTTGGCTCTTATTCAAAGCTCCTATGTTGACTGTTGGGTCAAATCTGCGTCTGACATGTGTTTCAGTGCATTATACCTTGATCTGTTCACATCGGTTCTCATGTGCACGATAGATATGTGCACTGTAGGTATCAGTTTTTAATTTTGGAGTTGAACATTCTTGAAAATGATTGACCTTCACAGACAGGTGGGGCAAGGCATAATTTTTCGCTGCAGATCAATTTACATTACTTTGTGTGGCGGCTTCACGAAAGGACAAATTCTTCAGATCTGTCCAGAGGCATGGACATAATTTGACATAATTATATCATACGTCCGACTGAAAAAGTTCTCCGAAGTGTGAGCACGTTGTAGTTGGTTATTTGGGATTAAAAACATGATTGTCATCAATTCACCATTATGAGCCACTATCTGGTTGGTTTACAAATGGGATCCACTTTGTTGTTAAGATGCTGCAGATATGGCAACGCAACGAGGCATAGGAGCCGCTGGACAAGGTGGATCCCAGACAAGACTAAATGCTCGGCACAGTTTGGCAACTCGGACAACAAAGCGGATCCCATTTTTAAACCAATCAGAAGATAGTGGTTCATCATGGTGAATTGATAATAATGTTTTTAATCCCTATTAAAACTATGTGTTGAACATTTTGGACCAATCGGAAGATAGTGAGAGGCCATGAGAGGCCTGCAAGACTTGACACAGAAAAGTATCGAACAGAAATCCAACACAAGGAGACAGGGGGGAGCTGTGGGGGAAGTTGTTCCAAGAAGTCGGCGCTCTTCCTGTCATGAAATTCATCCAGATTGTGTTGAATTTTGTAGCGCGATACCACTGATGTTCTTGGTTCTTCCCGTGGTTACAAGGGCATCAGGAATCAGGAGCTGCCATTCTGCCATTAATTTACTCAGAACTCTGTGAGATCACCGATGTGGTTCAGGAATCCCAAATTCGTTGGCGAGACAGGGTGCCCCATATGAATAGGGTGTTTGACCTAAGCCTTGGTGCTTTCGAAGCTTTAACCCTCGGCAACCCCAAGGTTTGTTCAACGAAAAGGCTGGGCACCACCTGGGCAGGAAGTAGACGGGATATCGACCCAAGTCTCTCCAAAGTGTGCACAATACAAAAATCCTGGGAAAATATAAGATGCAACATGAATATCAATTAATGATTAATTAATGCATATGCTGCATATGTCCCATTGCACCAGCACCTATACGTTCGTAATACACGCGGCTGTGATTGAGATCCTTTGTTCATGATTTGTTCATAGGTGTTCATACCGTGTTCGTTTGTTCGGGTCGTTTTGAAAGGACAGATTTTGGTTGGGCTTGCAAGGACGCAGTAAAGTCGTCTTCGGAGTGTGGAGTTTGGTCATCCAAGTTGAGCAGTGGACACCATGAAACACTTGATACTATGATACCGATTCTCATCAAACATGAAATATCATGCAGGAATCTGACATTTAATGTTCAGATTGAACGTCGGGTTACTGCCAGCACTGGGCATTGGTTTCTCTTGTTTCCACTCTAGATCTAATTTCATATGCAGAAGCTTTCGGCCATTTGCCACCGATCTTTCGTGCTCATGGATTCACATAAATTGCGTAGTGCTGGTCGGTACCCTGCTCAAGTAAAGTTTGATTATCTTGAATCGTGTGACTTGTGTCAAATTGGGAACCCAAGACAACCAAAGAAAACCAAAGACTTTGCGCATATAAGGCATACTCAATCCATAGCATACTCAGTCCATCTCCGGTTTTTGTGCTATTGATATACTGGAGTAATGTCATGCCATGAATCAATCCCGAGCAATTCCGTGCACCGCAAAGCACCTCGAAGCACCATGACACAACGACATGTCCATGACCTGTCAGACCAATCAATTCGTGAACAGCCGGGCAGATCAGACCAACCTGATTTGTGGCTTGGCATGGCTTAGCAGGGAGACGCGCACACATACATATATACACATACATACATACATACCTACCTACCTACATACATACATACATACATAGATAGATAGATAGATAGATACATACATACATAGATAGACAGATACACAGATAGATGGACAAATAGATAGACAGATACACAGATAGATAGATAGATAGATACATACATACATACATAGATACATAGATAGACAGATACACAGATAGATGGATAGATAGATAGACAGATACACAGATAAATAGATAGATAAATAAATAGATGGATGGATAGATAGATAGACAGACAGATAGATAGATAGATACATAGATAGATAGATGGATGGATAGATAGATAGATAGACAGACAGATAGATAGATAGATAGACAGACAGATAGATAGATACATACATACATAGATACATAGATACATTTATACACATACATACATACATACATACATACATACATACATACACACATACACACATACACACATACACACATACACACATACACACATACACACATACATACACACACATACATTTGCCGTTTGATCATGTTTGATCCCTTTCCATTTGTTCTTTGGGGTTCTACACTTTTCAGTGAAAAATCATGTTTCATTAATTTCATGGTTTCGCTGCAATTTTTGAATCATACCAGTTCCGCACACCATGGGACCATTTTCCTGTAGCCTTTTTTCTGCATTGATTGTCAGATGACGGGCCGATTCTCCCATTGTGTCTTTGTCATCAAGACGGGTGAGGAATAGATGCATCAAAATCTGAACTGCTACAGTGCGCAACCTTGAGAAGGCCTAGATCCAGTGTACTCGGGTACCGTCATACAGTTGTCCTCATTTAAATCCCAAAAAGTTTTATGCATGGGCCAAGGTCACCTTTGTTTGAAGTTCCCATGTGCCATGATTCTCAGTTCCTTTTTCTCCTCATCTATAGCACGTCCATAACGGTGGCCTCTACAGTGTACGTTTAAAGGTTTTTTGGCAAGACACCACAAGACACTTGTCATTGCCTTTCATGTAAGAAGGAGCCGCAGAACAAAAGGCCCTTAAGAATTCTTTGCTTTCATTTCGTTTGAATATAACTCATCTTGACAGTTTCAGCCTGAATTTTCAAAGCAATCTCAATTTGCTAACCATTCCGTTAGCCTTTCCGTGTCTCAGGCAGAGCTTGCCCCTCCGGGCATTTCTCAGAAGAACTCCAAGACGGGACACTTGGATCAGGAAGGAGCAGGCCCACAGAGTCCCATTTGGAAGGCAGTGAACCTGTGAAGCAACGCTTGAAAGTTTGAAAGCTGATGACTGCATTGACTGATGTAGTCAACATTGACATATTTAATTTGGAAACAGTAGCACTCAGCCGCTCTGAGACGCTCTGTGACGGGGATGGGGGCGCCAGCATGTGGACACTTTTGGCCAAGGCAACGAGATTAACAGACTTTTTGTCAAAACACATTATTGGCGACACATCGCTGCCATGAACACACAGAATCACGGACCAGCATGGTAAAGATGCAGGGATTCAATCAATGCAATCAATGCAATCCCAACACAGGCCATTTGTGATCACTGTGATCCATGTGGATTCTGGATATTTCTGGATTTCTACATATTTCTGGAGCTGAGGATCGGTTCCGGGACGCATCGCTGCGTGGCCTGCCCAGCTGGCACATCTCAGGCGGGTCGGGGGTAAAAAGTCTGTGCTGGCACAAAGAACTGCGTCATGCCATGGCACTTCTTGAGCAAGTCTTGAGAGCTACGGCCCTAGAGCTCTGAGTTCATTACTCTATTCCGTGGCATGTGAAGCACGCAATCCAGCGTGAGACCAGCATGGAACAACATCTTAATGCTGGATTGTCGTGAATCTTGTGGCACGGAATCTTGAGGTATGTTTGTTAAGGTTGTTAAGGTGCGTTAAGGTAGATTAAGGTAGATGGTTGATAATGGTTGCTAAGATCTGTTTCGGACCTTTGTTCCCAATATCGGTTCCGTCCCACAACCGAAGCCATATCATGTGTTTCGTGAACCTGCTGGCCAGGCATCTGGAGCTTCACTCGCATGTGATCCCTGCTCCAGAGGCCACAGGGCACGGATAGGGCACGGCAGACAATTCTGAACCGCGAACAGTGTAACAAATCTACCATCTACGAATCTCTACGATCCATTTACAATATTTACAAGCTTAAAGATGCTCGTTTTTCAACCTTTTCAGACGTTTAAGCGGAATTCGGGCCACAAGAGTTTCTTTGCAAGCCCATAGGTGTCTAGCAGCTACACATTGGTTATTCCATGACGCATGTGCTGGGTTTTATGTGATGATTTCACATCAAACTGCAAGCACCACTCGGACACGGTCGGCAAATCCAGACCCACATGCTAATCATGGGAGTTCGTGTTGCTTGACATCAGTCCATTTTTGCATAGAGAGAACGGCAACTCTTGTTCCCTTTCTTCACACTCCATGGCATAGCACATCATAGCACCAATGCGCAATTCAGTTCCAGTAAGCCATAATGTAGTAAACTAAATCTCTGTAGATACAGTCAAGTGCCATTTCTTTTAGTGAGATGTATTCAGTTCAGGGTCAAGCACTGGAATCACTTTCTTCAGACGGGAGGGCCAGGAGCACAACGCACATAGTACCAGTACAATTTAATAGTACCACTCAAAATAGTACCACTCAATATATTATCACGCAATTGATGCGAAATCTGGATATAGTGTAACATAGGCTGGTGTGGACATGCAGCATGGCGCAGGTGAATATCAAGATGAAGAAGCCAAGAGTTCCTGTGGCTCGCTCAATTTGGGTCTATGTCAGTTTGAAGCTTCCCCGCCCCAAACACAGGTTTGGATATCAAGATTCGGGGGTTAGCGGGTTCCCTCTGACAAGATGTCAGAGTTGCTGCAACAGAGTTCCAAGAACACCCAAGAACACCCAAGAACGAGAAGTCTCACAAGGAGCTATGTCATGAAAAAAGCATGAAGATCATGTTTGCATTTGGTCACCATGGGACTTAATTGAGCAGAGACAGGAATCACTCGAAGTGGTGTTTCGAAGGCTAAGTCTCTGAGCGTATCTGAGCATCAGGAAGCCTCTCAAAAGATGAAAGATTCCAAGCTTCTAAAACGGTTCTCAAACAAAAGGTTGCTGAGGCATGTACCCAACCAAACCTCTCACCGCAAACGACCCCAAGAGAATGCCTAGAAAATTTAAAAGCGTGGCTTCGAAGGCGGGTTCAATGAGCTCAATTGTTCATTGCATTTCATTGTATGTTTCTATTGTTTCTTGTGAAGTGCGACAAGGAAAGACTTGCTGATCCTGGCAAATCAAAACCAGAACCCGCCCACAGTTCAGGAACCGTTGGGTTTGCCGATGATTTTGCTGAGGCAAGCGTTGTGAGAAGGGGAAGTATCAGGGCCAAGAAGGGCAGAGCCAGTGCCTTCAATGTCCTCCTGGTACCACAACGCTGGGCTTTGGTTCCAACGACCTTTCGGATTCTAAGCGCTGTAAGGCTATAGGGGTTGGACTTGCCGGTGGTTGGCTAGATATCTAAACGTTAATTTCGGGAACATGTGATGAAGACGGCATTTTTCTGTATCTTTAAGTGCTGCTGTTGTGGAAATGCAGTCGGTAAATATGTTCCAACTATTCACAAATATACAAGGTCAAACCAGAGTGGTAACAGACCTGCTGCCATGCCTGTCAAGGAGTCAAAAGCTCGTTGTGTGTGTGTGTGTGCGTGCGCGTGTTCGCGGTTGCTTTTTTGCGAATGTGTTTGCTTGGAACTGGAACCGAAACCTCATCTATCCCAAAAGCTAGTCAATTATTGCCGCAGCTTTGCCTCATGTGATGGGCAACGCATGACTTTCAGAATGCTTGAGAAAACGGTTAAAATGAAGAGGTTTTTATACTCTACTCTAAGTACAAGTACATGATGGAATGCAATTGCGTTTGCTGGACGGGATGAAACAGAGTCGGACGGAGTCATCATTCCCACAACATCCCGGCCCTGCCAAGGACTGCGGCTGTAATGAGCACACAATCAACGTCGCTCCGAATGAAACGGCCTTTCAATGCGTTCCCTGCAGCCCCTTTGCTCAATTCTGGGTGATTCATCGGGTCTGAGAAATGTGATATCTTTCAAGTTTGATATAGGTTTGATAGGGAAGGAGGAAGGAGGTCTGGACGTTGAAGCAAGAGACAAGAACCCTGCACAACGATGAAGGAAACTACAGGATACGATAGCGCATCTAAAATGCAAAAGTTTGTACGTGACTGCACTTACATGGACTGAACACATGAAACAAGCTCAGGTAGCGTGGCATATGTCAACCCACCACACTGTTCCAGCCTGCAGGTTTCTCACAGAAGTTCAATGTGCACAATGACTTGAGGTTGAAGATGGTTGAAGATAGTTGAAGAATCATTTGAGATGTACCTCTGGCATCTGGCCATTTCATCGACAGTTCCCATCATCCAGTGGCCCAAAGTTCATTGCAGCACTAGGTCTTTTTGGCGTGTCCGGTCACAGCACTGTGTTCCCTAGGTGAAGGCCTTTATTGTCCATTCTCGTCGACCATCCAGAGTCTCAAAGATGGGCCAGCACTTGCGAACGACCAAACGAAGGAGCAATTGCACGGGTTGCGGCTGGATGTATGTACACCTGTTCGTTCTAGTCAGCACCAAAAGCAACACCAGAGAAAATAGAGAGTTGTCATGCGGTCCAAGAATCAACGTGTAACAAAGAGATTCTGGCCTGAAGGTTTCTTGATGTTAGCCAAAGAAAAATCGACCCCCGCTGCAAAGTTTTTTGTAGCGTTGGCAAGGCTTTTTTCGTTGGTGGCATGTCCTGGAGATTCTCACTCCCGGTAGGTCTTGCTCATTCGCGAGGGTAGATGTGTAATCCTGTCATACCTTGAGATTCGACCATTGAAAACAAACCCAGACTGGCTGTTGTTCACTTCCTACGTGTTTCAATGCTAAATTGGATTCCGCCTCGGTTCCATTTTGTGATGGATGATTTTTGGTATTTTTTTGGGTGTTCTTTTTTTGGTGTCCACTCTGGCTTCTTGGCTTTGGGTTTTTTGGGTTTTTTTTTGGCCTCTAGTGATTTCTTGGAAAGGCCTGGTGCAACTATTGTGCAGACAGCGAGTAAAAGATCAATTAAAAGTAATAAAAAGACAATAATCATGGCATATAAGAAAGACAAGATCCAACATAGGAACAGCTTGATAATATCTATAAAATGAAAGCGTTTACACCCAATGAGGCTGTGCCTCAACCTACATGTCCACAAGGTCCATGCACATCTGATGTTTCAGGAGCCCAGCATTGCAAACATGATGAAAATCATTGCGAACCATGCAATGACAGCCATTGCAAACCGATGAAACCATTCAAAAGCTGATGAAAATAACTGCCAAATGGATTCAAACAAGCGACAAATCAGTGAAAACCATTGCAATTTGATGCAATCGGTGGAAAGATCAATGATAAGCATCGCAAAGTCGATGAAAAACCCGTTGCAAAATTGACGCAGGCCTTTGCAAAACCCATGAAACCAGGGAAAATTTGATCAACGCTAGTTAAAGCTTCATGAAACCATGGAAAATCGATGAAAACAAATGAAAAATCAATGGGAGCCAGTCCAAACCCAACCTCCCCCCGGAAAAGAAAAAAAAACATCAAAAAAGTACGCACCCTTTTTGCTAGATTGTGGAGATTTCCTTGCGCTTCCTGATTTGCATTGATGGAAGGTTTCAAATGCACATGCATATATTTGGCCATGTTGGCGCGGGCCCTCTGGTGCCCAGGGCTTGGTCATGTTTGACAGCTTCTCCATGCGATATATAGGAATGTGTGAAACGGCGGTGAAGCCGGAGTCCTTTTGCTTTTTTCGGGGGCAGAATGGCCGTATTGGCACACCCACCTAAGCATCAATTTGTATCATATAAGAAGCTTTGGCTGCAAGCTTACCGGTGCGTTGCTTTCCTTGGTTTTCAATGGTAGCCCAAAATACAATCACCCCATACCAGCTCCAAGCCGCCAGGACTTTGTGCCAGTGGTCGAGGAGGGCTATTACGCTTCACTCCACACCCCTACTAGTGTGCACCTTGGAACAACTTGGCCTTTCTTCACCACGTTTTCTTTTCAGCCACTGAGCTGATGTTTTGAAATCGACAGGCACAGTTGGAATAGAGCAGCGCGGAACAAGAATACCGCTTCACTTTCTCAAAAACGAAGAGATTGACTTGACCATTGGTGTGCAGTGTGGACGAGGGAGCTATATGGAATTGTCATGCGATGATGATCATGGTTAAGAAGGACAGCAAATCCAACGTTTCGTGACTCTTGACTAGCTGTAGTCATGTAGCCGCGACTGGCCACGACTTGCACTTGGTTCTTTTCAGAAACAAGACTGTGAGATTGAGATCCTTGTGTTCACAAGGCGGCCACCGTTCAGCGTTGAGGTACTTGTGCAAACCTTCACACTTTTGTCCCTTGGCAAATCCAGGCAGTTGGCCCGGAACCCACATGGACAGCTCTAGATAGTTCTAGCCCGGAATAATAAAACGCACGTGAGCGCTTTAGAGTGAAGACAGCAGATAACGAATCATTTGGCTTTTTTGGCAACTTCACAGACAAAGTGTTGCTGTTGCCCTGCTGGCTCCGGCTCTATTTATCATTTGGAAAAGTTGAGGACAAATTGACAAGTGTTTCCTGCAAAGATCAAAGATCATCAAAGCATTGTTACTATTACGAAAGCCGGCAAACCAGGCTGAAGTTGTTGCGAACAAAGTGGGATTGAGGGGTCTGGAGGGAGGTCTGACCAAACTCGAAATTCGAAAACTGGATGTGGGTGGAAAGTGAACATTTGGCGGTGGGGTATCAAATTCCCCCCCGCCGGTTTCGCCCCTTCGGGATGCAGATCGGAGCGGTTGGGATCAAGTAAGGCAGGGATGGAGCACTGAATCACGGGCTCCCTTTTGAGAGTTTTGGAGCAACGCGCTTTTTAAATGAAAGGTCTACTTTTTCAGGGGGTCCGTTTTTGGCACATTGTATTTTTGGAGCTGAAAGTGTTTTATTTTTGGCGCCTTATATTTTTGCATCAAACAGGCTTCTTAGAGGCATTTGCCGTTTTCAATGGGGACCGGGTGCGTGGGACACCTTTCTGCACGCATTTCCAGTTGCAGCATTTGGAATGCAATACGCAAACAATCCTCGTGCTCACCGAAAGCAAAACCACGATACGACCATCTCAGCCTTATCCTGCTTATATAATTTTTACATACCAACTTCTGTACTCTTGTGTGGGGGAAGGTTTCATGCGTGTTTCTGCATGCGGCATTTTGGGTTTGACGTGTTAACATTCAGGGTGCTGGCCCGAAAGGAGATCATGAGGCAACCGCGCAAGGCTTTTCCTAGTTATATCATATCACTTTGATGCACAGCATATGTCAACAAAGGTGACGTGCGTATTTCTGCTTGTAACATCGTAGGTATGATGCACAATGAGTAAAACACACACGAAAAATACAGCCATGATGGAACCATGTAAGCCTTTTCCTGGCCGCATCTTTTTTATACAGTTACCAGTAGTAGCGGAAATTTGCGCACATGCTTAGGCTCGCAGCATTTGGGATGCGCCGCGTAAGCATTCGCATTGCTTATATAAGCAGAAAGACCTCTATACAACCATGGAGAGATTATGTTTCCACTCTGTCTCAAACATTCTGGCACTTCCCCTCTCCACACATGTTTTTTCTCATGGCGCTTGCAAGAAGCCTCTCTTTCCATGATGCAACCATGTCAGCCTTTTGCTGGTTATATTATTCTGATGCACAGCACGAGTTGCTGACAAGCTTGACGTGCATATTTCTGCATGCGACATCATGAGCACGAGGCTCAAAGAGTAAAACGGTGACTAAAAATACAATCATGCTAGAACCATAGAAAAGGCAAAAAGGCTTGTATCATGTTGCTGCACAACGCAGGTAGTAGGACACATTTTCGAGCGTGTGGCAGGTTGCATCATTTGGAATGTGATATGCAAACATTCATCTTGCTCGTAGGATGCAAAACCACGATACAACCGTGTCAGCCTTTTCCTGGTTATATCATTTCTTCATACCACCGTAGAGCCTTGCAGCATTCGGATTGTGCGGTGGTGGAAAGCTGCATCGCACATAGACATTTCAATGAGCGAATGTAGAGGGACTACCCATTTTTGCGCAACCTCATTGCCAAACTAACTTTCGTCCCCTTCCCTTTGGCCTCAAGTTGACGGGAACGATTTTTGGACCATTGTATGTTTTTAAGTTGACAAGTTTAGTTTTTCTGGGAGCCTGGGAGCGTTGTGGTGGAGCCGGTGGGTTCTCATCAATTTTTGGAGTATTGCTTGTCATTTCGTCTTTTTTCATCTCGTTTTCTTTGTATATTGAAAGTTCCTTTCCAGGGGTCTGGTCTGGGAGGTATTATATGTGAAAGGGCTCCGTTTTGGACTCTTTTTGGGAGAATTATAGTTCAAAAGTGGTGCGCTACATTTGGGGAACATTATCTATTTTGGGCTGAAAGGATTCCACTCTGTGCTTGGGGCAGTGTTGTACCGCTATACAACTCTAACATATATGGGGTCCAGGTTCCAAGGTTCACGTTCACAGGCACGGCAGCCATCATTTCTTAACTTCCGGCCTATTGGAGGGCCCATGCTCTGATACAGCCAGTGCTTGTCAAGCTGAACTGCTGCAACTATCAAGCTGGTTTCGATTGCAAGCTGCACTTTTTGCAGCTGTCTCACATCCATTTTGGGACACAGACATTGGCACACAAACGACGCAAACCCACTGGCTCCCAAAGGCATGCCTCGATGGCATGACTTCTGCACGGCGATCGCGGGGCGGTTGGAAATGGCAAGTAATATGAAAGGATTGCCGCGCCGCTGTGCACCTACTACGGCCGAATCCTTTTCTATAAAGTCTATCATCCTGTCAAAAGTCTTTTATTCTCGCTTCAAACACACATGCTGGCAGACCATCACCACAGTTGGACTATTGACTAGGCTTTCGTTTTGTCCGTCCACTGGCTTTGCCGCATTGCTGTCAGCTGTTTGAAGTAGATTGAAGTAGATTGAATTAGCTGGATCAGATTGAATCCCCAAAACTTTGCCAAAATTTTGCCAAAAATTTGCCAAGTACCAACTGTACACTGCAACACCAACTGCAACTCCCACCAAAATCAGACCTTAAAGGAACCGAAGGCCTGGAACAATTCCCGAGGCCTTCGAGGTCGACCTGGTGAGTGCCCAGGCGGGATGTTTCGACAACGTTGTGTCAGTTTGGAGAGTTGGAGATGGAAAATATGGAAAAAATAGAAGGCTAAGAGAGATGCAGAGAGATGCAGAGAGATGCAGAGAGATGCAGAGAGGCTAAGACGCACCGCATTTTTGTTTCATTTTGGTTTTGGACCGTCCAGTCTTTGGTGAACCACGTTGAAATGTCACATTGGCACAAGAAGGGCACAAGATTTGCCAAGATTTGCCCGCGTTGATTCTACATCCTGTCTATGTTATGTTATGTCTATACCGTCTCTGAGTACTTTCTTGGTGGCTGAATGGTGCAGACATGTGCAGACCGCATTCTCGCGCAAAGATATCATGGAAAAACGTAGCAACATAAGGTGTGACAAGGCAGCTGACCGTAAAATCAGTAGAATAGAGTCATATCATGTCATCTCAATATCATAGGTTTGGATGTTTTTGTTGCGTTTTCTTTGGAAAGTATGTGTCATGATTTGACTCCTGACATGCCACGAGTCAACCTGCTGAGTGCACAGGTGGGTTGCGGGGAGCTCCCTGTGCTATGGACAGATGCTGGGCAGACGTTTGTGCCCGTTTTTGCCAGGGGATGCAACTCTGATGGGTGAGGGGTACTACACCCTGGTTGCCGTTCGTACAGAGTTGTCCTTGCACTGGTTTTATCGATGGTCCAGGTCCAGGTGCAGAATCTTTGGCTAAAAGCACCTCACCTCACAACATGTCCCACTTGTGGGCTCTTGCAATGTGATCGAAGTTAGAGGTCCGGAGCTGCCTTTCAAAGCTTTATTGTGACCCACAATCCAACCATCAACAATCTAAGATACCCGTACCACAGTCAGGAACATGAGCGGAATTCGTCATGGAATGCCGGGAATGTTTGGTTAATTTTTGGGGTTTGTTCTGTTTGAGTGCAGTTTTGGCAGAGATTTGATGCGTGCACTGCATGCGTGTATTGGTATCTTGCTGCCTCCTCAGAATCGGGCCCTCCTTACATGGAACGGCTTTGAAACTGCGCAGAAAGACCGCGCAACGTATTGCAATGCTGCCTTAAGACAGTGTTGAAACCTTGTGAACGCTGAGTAATTAAGAGTCTTCAAAAAAGCTCCTGATATATCTTGATATGCTTATCAAAGTGCAGGCCGAGTCTCAGAATTCCAAGGACTTGGTCGGAAGGCCAGTGTGTGGATTGTGGGCTTTCGCCCGTGGCATGGTTGTTTGGCATCTCTGATGCAGAAGATTCTCCACTCTATGAGAAAAATTGTGAGGGTCAAGAACAAGAATCGTGACAGCTGGATCGCTTTGTGCCGGTTTCTGGTTTGTCAATATATAGTATGTTCTTGCTTGATGTTTTATTGTATGATGGACATATTTGTTTCCTCATGATTCTAGTTTTGAAAATTGGGAACCGTACCGGCAAAAGCTTCAACTAGTCAAAGATATTTGCAGCTTTGCTTAGGGTCAGGGAACTTGTAGTTTTAGCTCGTCATGTTATCCCATTGGCAATGAGTTTTGACATTCCCAAAATGGGCAATCATGTGAAATGGTGTGTGCATGTCCAGAGACCTGGCAGGTTCAACCACTCACTCACTCACTGACCCACTCAGTCACTCATCCATTCATTCATTCACTCATTCAGACATGTCTTGCTTCCTGTAAGCAAGCATTCACGTGTTCATTCCTCCCGGCCGTTCTTTCAGCCATTTATTCATTGATTTAGTTGGTATTTCATTTGCTTGTTTTCCTGTATTTGCTGATTTTGCTCGAAACTTCGTTTTTGGCCCGCTGAACGCTGACCTGTAGCTACATTCTTCGATTTTGAATTTGAACTGGTTGAGATTGGCATGTTGGGCGTGGTCGGGACCTTCAGACCTTGTTTTGAATGTCGCGAGCGAAAGTATCAAAAGTGCAAATCTCCTTTATGACTGAGTTTCTGACAATTGGCAGCCGAGGCATTTTGGTTGGACTGGCTGGCTTGGTCGCGTTCTATTATATTGGCAATACAGAGGCCAGGGCTGAAGAGTCAAGGGATCAAGGGCGCATGCGGCCAAGACATTCGTACAGGATATGGTTTTTTCTGCGCTGGCAGAGTATCTAACATATCATGTGATATCAATTCTGGATGCAACATGCCTTTTGCAACACAGAGCTGTTCATTGTATTTATTTTGTTCTGATTCTGTTTTGAACTTTGTTGCAAGACTTGCCAACAATTGTTTTTCATGTAAGCAATGCGGTTCGATCTGTACAGCATTCAAATCCAGCGTGAAATGTGCATCGTCCTGCGAGGTCACCGCACAAGCTTCACCGATCAAGGCACAGCAGCGATGAAATTTGTGTGTCAGGAGCTGTGATGTGAAAGGGGACAACCTAAGAACCAGAAGCCAAATTTCTTTGGGGCATACGTAATGTTCCTGGAAATGTGTATTGAGTTGGTTTTCAACAAGAGATCACACGCGTGTTGCAAAGTGATTAGGCGTCAAAACATCCACACAAAGGGTGTGCGTCCAGCTGAGAGCATCAAGTCTTATGAAGTAGTGGGCCAGTGGTGCGTGGAACGTCCACAGGACTTCCAATACAACAAAACATAATACAACAGAAAATTTGCAGCGTGTTAGAAGCTTGATCTTCACAGGGGACTTCAGCTAGAACACAAAATCAGACAAAACATGGCGCAAAGCCTTCCCAGACTCAAACGGAACACGACAATGGTCAAGGAATGAACAGACGCGCACAGAAAAATGAATATTCTGGTTCATGCTGGGTGCTCCGGAATCTGTTTCACAAACTGCTCGCCAGAGAAGAGCGCAATGAAGGCTCTTAGAAGTGCCCCTACCACCACATCCAGATCTGAGATCACGCTAGAGGTTGGGGACTAGAAGCTCTGATGATAGAACAACACCTTCACCTCAATGCCTCAATCGATTGCGGAGCCAACCCAATACAAGTCATAAATCACAGCAAGGACCTAGCACGGCATTTTTGCGCAGGTTTTCATTGAGCCGTTTCTATTTATTCCCGGGCCGAGCACAGTCAAGCAGAAAGCGCGCCACGTTCCAGTTGGCATCGCCAAGCAGGACTCCAAATGACCATCATACGGAGCGAGAAAAGTTCCATTGCGTTAGAAAGTCCCGGGATTCCAGCATCTCATCAGCAAGCAAGCGAAAAGAAACGAAAACCCACTTAGCACACCACCATGCCAGCATCGAAACCCCATCTCAATGCCACAGACTCTGCTCGCTTAGCACACAGGAAGTGCGGGCTGGTAGCATCGAGATAGCTCCAAAGATCACAAGTCATACCAAAGGCTAGGAGTTGCAGAGGTTGTCCAAACGAACACTAAATAGACCAGGTGCCAGGCTACGCAACGCACTTAAATACACAGAACTGTGTCAAAAGCGTGTAATTCACATGCTTTTGAAACACGTTTGACAATGTCCCTTAGATTCTTGAGAAATGCAAGACATCCAGAAGCACCTCACAACACGATGAGACACGGCCCCAACTTTCGCGCTCCTAAACCTTGGTAGGCGCAACTGATAGACCCTTGTGAATTGTTTAACATGTGGGGAGACACAACCAAGGGGTCCAACAAATTATTTTGCATTACTAAAGCGTTTGGCAGAAACATTCGCCACAACACAAGTGCCAGGCAGCCACGTTGGACACAGAAGTGTCACAAATTGTCGCTTCGGGGTATCTATTTTGGATTACTGTGCGCTTGCAGAAGCGTAGACAAGCTAGATTCGCTTCAAATCATCGGCGTAGATTGGGTTGGCCCAGACTTAAAAGAGAGCAGAGCAGAGTTTGTTGTCAATATCCAAGTCGGGTTCTGATCAAAAATATGGAAACAGGAGCAGACGCTTCTGGATTCTGTCAGGTGCTCACCATGGCCAGTGGTTTGAGCGTCAATGTGATGCAGACGGTTTCTCTCATGGGAATGATAACTGTGCTCTGGACGCAGGGATTTGCAACAAAGCTAAGGGCTAGGAAGTTCTCAGGGACAGGAGTGGATACAACGGCAATGATTACACGCCTGCGTCTCTACATCAGGTATTTCAAAAATTGAAGTCATTGATTTGGTAAAGTCTCTGAAATCGCATCGAGACTGTGATGAACACCCGGCTGCCAGATGTTGTTATGTTCTGTGCTGTGCCACGCACTGTGAGGTGGAAATGGGTTTTGGCGTTTGTTGGGAATTTCTACCGCACATTGAACACCCAAACCCCAAAGAACTCTTTGTCCACGCAAATCCGTCATAAAACAAAGGATTTACAGTGAAAACACGCAAGGGCAACAAGAACTCGGTCACGAAAATCACGAACAGCCGTTCCTTTAGGTTCATTGGCTTTAGTAACCAAATCATTGAGTTCAAGGACATTTGAAAATGCTTGTTTGTAGAGGGTGCCAGCGAAGAAGCGCAGAGACACAATAGGTATTTGGTGCATTCGGAAAAGCCAAGCGGCCAAAAGGCGCGCAATAAAGTCAACAATTATACGGCTTGTTCTAGCTGTCGCCGCATAAGACAACAGAGCCACATCAGAAAACAGAAATTCCCATAGAGCGACGCGGCATTTCAAACAGTATTTCTTTTCTTGTTTCAGATAGTTTCACGCATCTCTGCAAAATGGCAGCCATTTTGAAAGAGTTTGTACCACCACTGCTGACCGACTCCGCAGTTTCGGCGCTTAGGTCAGGTGGCCGAAAGTGATGGAGGCGACTTCCTCAGGAGCAGGGAAACGCATCCATTGTTTCACTGACGCCAGCATAATAAAGGTAGTTGGAACGAAGTTAGCCAAGTTAGCCAAACAACATTTATGTTAAAAGGATTGAAATATGGGGAAGCATTGTGCCGACGAGTGGGTTCTGCTGTAGTTGTTGTAGTTTGGGTGGCTACAGCCACTGGTCACTGAATACCCTGAATCAAACATTGAAGAAAAAGCCGAAAGAATCACATTTTTCAGAAGTTTTCACGGGTTCTCTGCAGGATTGCAGTTTATGGTCCTTGACGTTCAAAGTCTTGGTCTGGAGTGCCTCCTCGGTTCTGGTGCAGTGGCACGTTACGTCTCCGTTGCTGCGGTGTTCCCAATCATCCTGACGTGGCCCCTCCGCTCCATAGAAGGCATGTCCAGGCCGCGCAGATCAGCGCAGATTATCGCAGGTCATGGCGGGCCATTGCAGCATTTTCATGGGCGTTTCGTTTTCCCATGGCTTTCAGTTTCTTTTTCAAAGAGTTTGTCCCTCAGACATGACAGCAAAATGACTGTTTCGGTCATGGAAATGAAGTGCAAAAGGCTAATGACCGGTCACTAGGATAAACAAACTTTGCAGCAGGTTTGTCAAATTTGCAGTACCGCAGCGGCACTGAGCTGTAGACAGGAGCATGTTTGCCATCATCCAAACATAAAACCTGTCCGTTGTCTGAGTCAAGGTTGCTCACCTGCTCGCTGGCCTCCGGCTTTTTCCCCAAATGCGCTCCTCTTCGCCGTTTTCAGTACCCTGGCTGAACTTTGGGCGTGGGCACGTAGCAGCCATCCAATTTGCCACCTTTGTACAAAGATAAGCACGTGCGATGTAATGTTGGCTAGTAGTGCGCGTTGGTGCCGAAAGTTTTCGAGCCTAATTCCAGCACCTTGGTAATGGAGGGTATTGCTTATTTTTTTTTGTTTTTCAGTCTGGGGCAGCTTGCACTTGGCTGCACTTGGCTTCACTTGGCTTCACTTGGCTTTTGGCGTTTGGCCTCGGGCTTTTGGGCTTTTGGGCTTTTGGGCTTTTGGCTTTTGGCTTTTGGCTTTTGGCTTTTGGCTTTGGCTTCACTTGGCTCTTGGCTTTTGGCTTCACCTGGCTTTACAACACCCTAAAGAAACCGGCTTTTGGCTTTTTTTTTTTGGCTTTTGGTTCTTGGGCTTCTTGGCTTCTGGCTTTTGGCTTTTAGCATTCGCTTCGCTTCGCATGTTGCATTTGGTTTGTTGGTCTTTTGGCTTTTTGCCTTCGGCTTGTGCGAGAGGAATGAAGACCCTATTAATAAGTGTCCGAGATAGATAGAGATAGGTAGAGATAGATAGCGATAGATAGAGATAGGTAGCGATAGATAGAGATAGATAGAGATAGATAGAGATGATAGAGATGATAGAGATAGATAGAGATAGATAGAGATAGATAGAGATAGATAGAGATGATAGAGATAGATAGATAGATAGATAGATGGATAGATGGATAGATGGATAGATGGATAGATGGATAGATTAGACAGCTAGGTGGATAGGAAGATTAATAAATAGATAGATGGATAGATAGATGGATAGATAGACAGATAGATAGATAGATAGACAGATAGATAGATAGACAGATAGATAGATAGATACTTGCATGGATAGATAGGTAAATAGATAGATAGATAGGTAGGAAGATAAATACATAGGTAGGTGCATAGATAGACAGATACAAAAGAAGCACAGGCGCCGATGGAAGCAGTGGAAAAAATGCTGGAAAGAAACGGTCTACGAGAAACACCAGAGAATAATGGACGACGAACATACAGAAACGCCAAAAAAAACTTAAAATCGATGACGAGAGAGGAAAATCGATAGAAACCTTGAAAAACAATGAAAAATGAAGGGCAGCAGCCTCGACGACCAAAAAAAATAGAAGGAAAACTATTGGAAAATGAAGGAAAACTAATGGAAAATGAAGGACAACTAATGGAAGATGAAGGAAAAACTAGTGGAAAATGAAGGAAAACCATTGGAAAATGAAGGAAAATTAATGGAAAATGAAGGAAACTAATGGAAAATGAAGGACAACTAATGGAAAATGAAGGACGCCTAATGGAAAATGAAGGAAAACTAATGTAAACTGACGGACAACTAATGGAAAATGAAGGAAACTAATAGCACATCCACCAAAAAAAAGAACCAAAAAAAAACAAAAAATCCTTAAAAGAATCATCACCCCTTGGTAATGGTGGTGGCGGGCCTCTACCACGTCAAGTTTTCCACTTGTTTTTTCAGGAGGGGAAAAGGAATTGCATTTGATTGAGGGCTGTTTGAATTTGATTTGGGCTTGCAATTCTTTTTTGCAAATTATTGTTTTTATATAAATGCAGAGAATTTATTGTCGTTGTTTTCCGCTGTACTCATGCTAGCGAGATACGTTTGCATCCCGATCCAGCCTGGTTTTTCCAGTAAGATTTCTGGAATCTTGTTTGTTTTCTAAGAAATCGTTGCATGTAGTGTTTATCATCGCGGTCCAGCAATATATCTGTCCAGATTATCCCTTAAGCTTTGCAAATTCATGTTTTCACTATTTCCCCATGTCAGCCTTTACTTCTTTACCCGTTCACCAGATTTTTCCCGAATGCGTAGCAAGGGTTCCCGTTTCACTCTGTTGGCCTGGGGGTTGAGGGTGTGTTCGCTCGACGTTGCGTTTGCGTCCGCAACCGTTCGCAACCGTCCACAACCGTTTGCAAAAGTTTGCAACCGTCCGCAACCGTCCGCGCCATCCCCGTATGGCCGTGCCTATGGTAAGTTCTGCAAAAGGGGTCACTTTTGGAGGTTTCACATGTGGCGTTGCTTTGTTTCGCGTGGCAGGCGTGGCACTTCGTGACATTCAGACGTGTTTGGCAACGTGTCGAAAGTCGTTTTGTGTGGCACGCGCAATACTTTTGCGACGTTTTCAAAAGATGTGTTGCAGTTTTCGTGGCAGGCGCGACACTTTGCGCGTTTTTTTGCGAATCGCATTGTCAGGGCCGCGCAAGTGGCGACAAGGTGCAAATTCCGTGGCAGGCGTGGCATTTTGTGAGATGTGATGAAAACCGACGGAGGCCTCGCACGAAACATTGATTTTCAGGTTGCAAATTTTCAGGTTCTGAGGAAAACTCGTGGGAAAACATCGGTTTTGAAGCTACAAAGTGTCAAAATTGGAGGAAGTCTCGCACGAAAAGCTCGTTTTGATGCTCCCATGTGTCTTGTCTGGGGTCTCTGGTTTTCCTGTGGCCTCGCCTTGTCTATGGGGGAAGCTGCAAAACCTCTCCTTTTTGAAGGTTTCCAAGCAGGTTGTCATGTCGTTTTGCGTGGCAGGAGCGGCGCTGTGTGACATTCCAACCTGTTTGATAACGCGTCGAAAGTCGTTTTGTGCAGCAGGCGCAATACTTTTGTGTCGTTTTCACAAGATCCCAGTTGCAGTTGTCGTGACAGGCGCAGCATTTTGGAGATCTCTGTTGTCATTTTGCGTGGCAGGCCCCGCATTTTAGACGTGTCGTGCTGCGTGTCTTGTGGGAATGTCATGTTAGGGCTCCACACTCTACACTCCACACTTTTCACTCCACACTTGACACTCCAAACTCTACACTCCACACTCTACACTCGACACTTTATACTCCACACTCTACACTCCACACTTTACACTCCACACTCTACACTCCACACTCTACACTCCACACTTTACACTCCACACTTTACACTCCACACTCTACACTTTACACTCCACACTTTACACTCCACACTGTGCACTCCACGCTCCACACTTTACACTCCACACTGTGCACTCCACGCTCCACACTTTACACTCCACACTTCACACTTTACACTCCATTTTGTACACTCTACACTTTACACTCTACAGTCCACACTCTACACTCCACACTGCACACTCCGCGCTCCACACTCTACACTTTACACTCCACACTGAACACTTTGCACTTTACACTCCACACTTCAAACTCCACACTCTACACTCTACACTGTACACTCCACACTCCACACTCTACACTTTACACTCTACACTTTACACTGTACACTTTACACTCCACACTCTACACTTTACACTCCACACTTTACACTCCACACTCCACACTTTACACTCCACACTGTGCACTCTACACTCCACACTTTAGACTCCACACTCCACACTCTACACTTTACACTCTTCTCTTTACATGCTTCACTTTACACTCCACACTCTACACTTTACACTCTTCAATTTACACTCTGCACTTTACACTCCACGCTGCACACTTTACACTCTACAGTTTTCACTCCACACCTTACACGTTACGCTCAATACTTCAAACTTCACACTCCTCACTCCACACTCCACACCCCACACTTGACACTCCACACTTTACACTCCACACTCCGCACTTTACACTTTACACTCCGCACTTTACACTCCACACTTTACACTCTACACTCTACACTTTACGCTCCACACTTTACACTTTACACTCCGCACTTTACATTCCACACTTTACTCTCTACACTCCACACGTTACACTCCACACTCTTCACTCCACACTCTTCACTCCACACTCTACACACTACACCCAATACTCTACACTTTACACTCTACACTTTACACTCCACACTCTACGCTCCACACTTTACACTTTGCATTCCACACTTTACACTCCATACTTTACACTCCAGACTCTACACTCCACACTCCACACTTTGCACGCCACCTTCTTCCATATTCCACAGTCTACGGTGCACTGGTATGGTAACAGGGGAAAAATTTGCAAGACTGTTGAAATTAACTGTTTCACAAAAGTGTTCTACGTGACTGCATATCCATGTGTGCCGACATCTGTACCATTAACATACGTGTGAGCATTCGGGTTCGTGGGCTGCATCTTGTTTCATATGGGTCCCCCCATTCAGGACCCCTCGTCTTGAAATTCTTTCCCTCCGTACTGTTTAAACCCCCAACAATTGCGAATGCATTTCCCCATTGAAGTTTCCAAATGCCAGTTCTGGAATGATTTTCTCACATCTTGATGTTTAAGAATTTCAGTGTCCGTCATTCAGGTGATCGATATATGGATCCACCACAGGTCTACGTATTTTACACTAATACCAACTAGCACCAATAGCTTAAGTAGGTTTTATGTCACCAAAGGTTTTATTTCAAGTTGTTGAGCGATGGGTTTGGATAGTTTGAACGTTTTTTTCCGTCGCCAAGTATTGATGAGCTTAAACTGTGTGAGCATTCCTGTGAATGCTCATCTGGGCGAAGTACACCCATGAATGTTCATCAAAATTTTGTGATAAAGCTCTAACTTAATCCTATCTATGTATGGTAAAATCTGATTCAACACAAGTAGTACAGGAAACATCCAGCGTTGATGATATGTTCAGTCTTGGAGACTAAATTGATTTCGGGCTTAAGTCCAGTGCACAAAACGCGCCCCTCGATTTAGGACAAAAAAAAATCAGCTTAAATCCTGGGGTTGAGATATAGGCGCCAGCCATTCTTGAGGGGCACAAACCGCCTAGCTGACTTAGGACGAAGCGCGCCTCGGACCCTAGATTTAGGATGCCGAAAAAATTAGCCGATCTCAGGGGGTACATTTCGCGAGTGAGGCTTAGGACGAAAACGCGAAATCCATTGGTTTTCGTTCAATTGATTCGGGGTCGTTGAACCGGATTTAGGACGAATAAGTTTTTTCAGCTTATCTCAAGACCCATAATCAACCGCAGGACGCTATTTGTTTTTTTTTGCTGGCGGCTTGCAGCCCCACAATTTAGGCGGCACAGGGCCACCCAATAAATATGCAAATTGATGACGTCAAAATTAGGGTTGGCCCGTTGGAAGATCAGCAAATTATGCAATATCTTCTCCACGTTCAGCGCAATACAAAATGTTTGGGAAAAAGTGTCTGTTCAACTCGTGGAAGATCGTCAGATTTGATCAACACCACCAATCCATGTATCATGAACGGATCATGATGGTTGCCGTTGGGTTTTCTGCTGGTTGGATCCAAATAGACCAACAATGTACATTTCGTTAGTCATCGTTTTGCGCCTCTGAATCAATCTGATGTTGGATTTGGCAGTGGGCTTCATGATCCCTTCCAATTCCTTTGATTTCGTTTTGGAAAGAATATTGCACACAATAAATTGTCATGCCTGTATCAATTTCAATGGGCATCCCAAACCAATGAATATCAAATGAAGCATCCATGAGTATAATTACATACTCGCATATTTATAGTTGTATGCGATAAGATGAGCATAGCGATGCTATCAAATATGTGCTTCCAATTCCCTTGGTCCTGGACTTAGATACCAAAAAACCACTTATCTGCAATTTAGTGAAGAAAAATGAAACAAAGAAAACAAATACGCAAACAATCTGCATAGATATGGACCCGTCTGACGAAATCAAATTCCAGAGACCCACTTTCAATCGCAAAACCTTAAAAATAATTAGGCCCAAGAAAAAGTTTTGGATCCACCTGCCCTCTCCCCGCTGCCCCCTCCCCGCCCCAAGCAGCAAGAATGTTTTTTGGAGTCCCCTTATCCACCTTTCTTTTTATTGTCGCTGTTGTATCTTACTTAGCACCATTCATCTTGAAGCCATGGAATGCCAAATTCCCCCCAGAAATAATCACTTTCATTACTTCGTCTAAGACCAAAAGCGTCACCCAAGGATTTTTCCCGAATGCGTAGCAAGGGTTCCGTTCCCGTTTCACTCTGGGGGCTTGGGGGTTGAGGATGTGTTCGCCAGACGTTGCGCAACCGTTCGCACATGTCTGCAATCGTTCGCAACCGTCCTGAACCGCGTGAGGATCGTATGGCCGTGCCTCTTGGCGAGCTCTGCAAAAGTAGTCAGTTTTGGACATTTCAAACGTCGCGTTAGCCTCGTTTCGCGTGGCAGGCGTGGCACTTTGTGACATTCCAACCTGTTTCATTACGTGTGGAAAGTCGTTTTGCGTGTGAGGCACAATGCTTTTGCATCGTTTTCAGAAGATGAGTTGCCTTTTTTGTGGCCGGCGCAGTGCTTTGGTGACCTCCACGGTCATTTTGCGTGGCAGGTGCGGCGCTTCAGACGTGTCGTGTTGTGTGTTGTTTTGCGAGACGCAGGGCTGCGTCAAGCGGTGACAACGTGCATATTCCGTGGCTGGCGTAGGTTTTTGTCACGTGCGATGAAAATTGACGGAGGCCTCGAACGAAACATCGATTTTGAGGTGGCAAATTTTGAGGTTCATGAGAATGCTTGCGGCGTCGCCTTGTCTATGGGGGAAGCTGCAAAACCTTTCATTTGCGAAATGTCGTTTTGCGTGGCAGGCGTGGCACTTCATGGCATTCGTGTCAAGAGTCGTTTTACGTGACAGGCGCAAAAGTTAAACTTTTGCGCCGTTTTTAGAAGATGACTTGTGCATGTCTCGCGGCAGGCGCAACACTTTGGACGTGTCCACCGTCATTTTGCGTTGCACACACAGCACTTTAGATGCATCGTGTTGCTGGTTTGACCAATGTCTCTGTGTGGGGTTCTTGTTTTTGATTCTGTAACCCGCTCCTCCTCCTCCTCGTCCTCCTCCCTCTCCGCCGCCCCCGCACCATCTTTCACACACACCTCTTTGTCACACACAACTTTGTCACGCACCTCTTTGTCACACACAACTTTTGTCACACACCCTTTTTCACACACAACTTTGTCACACACCACCTTTTCACACACCTCTTTTTCACACACAACTTTGTCACACACCATCTTTCACCAGTTTTCACACATACAACTTTGTCACACGCCGTCTTTCACACATACAACTTTGTCACACACCATCTTTCACACCCAACTTTGTCACACACCATCTGTCACACACAACTTTGTCACACCCCATCTTTCACACATACAAGGTCACCCGTGCCGCTGCAACACTTTGCGCGGCAGGTGTGGCACTTGGCGACATCCACCTGCACTTTGGTGGCAGGCGCGGCACTTATGACATTGGGCTGGCTCCCGTGGCGCGCTTGGGCGCCGTGGGTCGCCAGTGGCGCCGCGGCGCTTTGCATGGCAGGCGTGGCACTTGGCGACATCCGTCTGCACTTTGCGTGGCAGGCATGGCACTTGGCGACATGGACGGAGCATTTGCGTGGCAGGCGCGACGCTTCTGACACTGGGCTGGCTCTGGTCGCCCGTGTGGGTGGCAGGCGCGGCACTTTGTGTGGCAGGCGTTGCACTTGGCGACATCCACCTGCACTTTGCGTGGCAGGCGTGGCGCTTGTGAGAATGGGCTGGCTCTGGTGGCGCGCTTGGTCCCCGTTGGTCACCCGTGGCACTTTGCGTGGCAGGCGTGGCGCTTGGCAACACCGGCCTTCGTTTTGTGTGGCAGGCGTGGCACTTGTCGACATGCACCTGCACTTTGCGTGGCAGGCGTGGCACTTGGCGACATGGACGTAGCGATTGCGTGGCAGGTGCGGCACTTCATCAGTGTGCATGTCTTGCTGTACCAAGCAGACCGACGTGATGTCGTCTGTCATCTCGTTGGCCGGGGGCGCGGGATGACGCGAGTACAAAGCAATGCGCAATGTGCTCAGGCTGCGTCAAGTGGGAGGCCAGTTGTCACCAAACTGCATGCTCGCTTCAACTTTGGGTTCTGCTTATTGGAAGAAGTTGACTTGTGGGGTTGTCCGGTCCTTCAATTGGTGAATCGCATTGTCAGGGCTGTTTGAAGTGATGACAACGTTTAAATTGCGTGGCCGGCGTGAAACATCGCGAGAATGTCATGTTGCGTGGCAGGGGCAGTATTTGGTGCAGATCCGCTCTGTGTGGAAAGCCATTGTACGCGGCAGTCGTAGTATTTGGGATGCTCTACACTCCACACACTACACTTCACACTCCCAACTCCACACTCTACACTCTACACTTCGCACTCACCTCTCTACACTTTACACTCCACGCTCTACACTTTACACTCCACACTCCACACTTTTTGAACCTGCACTTTACACTTTACACTCTACACACCTTAACATCTACACTCTACACTCCACACTTTACACTTTTCACTCCACCCTCTACACTCCACACTTTACGCTCCACACTTTACGCTCCACACCACACTGTACACTCCACACTCTACACTTTGCACTCCACACTCTACACTTTACGCTCCACACTCCACTCTTTACACTTTACACTCCAGACGTCTCTTTACACTTTACACTCCACACTCCTACACTCCCCCCTCTGCACTTCACACTCTACACTCTACACTTTACACTCCACACCCCACACTTTACACTCCGCACTCCGCACTTTAGACTTTACCCTTTGCATTCTGCACTCTACACTTCACACTTTCCACCCCACACCTTCTTCACACTCCGCACTTTGCACTCCCCCCCCAACATTCCACAGTCTACAGTGTACTGGTACGGTAAGAGGGGAAAAATGCACAAGACTGTTCAAACAACTTGTTTCACAAAAGTGTTTTACGTGACTGCATTCAGGTTCGTGCATCTTGTTTTCCAGGGTGTAGCCCATCAACCATTCAAATGCTGAATAGTAGATTTGTTTCGGCAGTTGTCTATTGCGTCCAGGTCCTTCTTGGGTGTTTTCTTTGTTGAATCAGAATCTCTGTATCCATCTTTCCTTTACTATAGCTGGTGTATTTTTCTTCGCCCCATGCAGCTTGAATCCTTAGACTACCGAATTCCCCAATCCTGAAAGTAGTTTGGTATGCCTTTGAAACCCTTACTTATACTGCGGTTCTTTTGGTCATACAGGAGCATGAATTGAGAGTGCCTTGATATGACTTGAAATCCCTACTCATCCTTAGTCTCTCTCGGCTACAGAAGAAAATGAACTGAGAGTAGATTGATATGAGTTGCAACCCGTATGTATGGTTAGTTTCTCATTGTTGGAAAGCCCTCATGAATGAATTGGGATTAGATTGATATGAGCTGAAATCCTGTCATAGGTTGCTGAATTACTTTCAAAAACCTTGCGACAAGAAGGGGACCTTTTACCAATCCATGCACGCCAGTACCATGTTTGAACCCGCTCCGGCATGAACTTGACATGAAGATGACATTGTAGTCGCGCCTGTGCAATGCTGCGCCGTTCTTGAGGCCTTGGACATGGCCTGGGACCTTCAACATCATGGGATTGATTCTCCAAGTGCTTCGGAAGCTTTGGAAACCTTGGAACCCTTGCCTGGACGGCGCATTTGTTGGAAATCTAGCCTTGCTGATTGGTTGACTTCTTGCTGGCTTCTTGGGTAGGGCGTGAAATTGAAGGAAGTTCCATTTTCCGGTTCCCATATTTGGTGATGGCGCTTCTACGCCAGAAAATGAAAGCAAATTTCCGGGCTGAAACGCGTGGCAAAACAGACGGTGTAAAATGAAGTTGTTTTTGTTCATGTTTTTTCCTGGGGTCAAAGAATTTCTGAGGTGGCTTTCAGCACAGTCAGTGCTGTGGCCATGCAACCTTTGATTCCCGGCTGCAACAGAAACAAGATGGACACTTCAAAGTTCACCTTGGCTTTTGATGAAACCCGACAAGTGACTTGACAACTGACTTGGTTTTTCCTCGTTTGGAATCGTTCTTTCACCACGCGTGGTCAAAAGAGTGAAGAAGCCACGAATGGAAAACGAAATCACGAAAGTGATCAGCGAAGTGACCGGCGCGAAATTTCAAGTGAAGGCACCAAAACGCACGGAAAGGCAGCCAGTTACTGAAAAGCCTGAAGTTTTGACAGTTGGCCCTGCTGAAAGCCGCGCGGATTTTTTCGCGACGCTTTCGCAAAAGTGACGACCTACAGCGCTAACGTATTGGGAAAGCGATTGCGCAAGTGATCAGCAAGCATCATACATGTTGTTAACCGTTTGGGTTTGCCAGTTCTGTCTGTGACTCTTTGCTTCCGCAAGCACAGCTCCACTGTATACTCCTTGGCCGCATGAGGATGTGCTATAGCCACCCGAACGGCAGAAAGAGTTTGCTGAAGCACCTTGGCATTTCATTGCTCTCCTTTGCAGCAGCTTACGACAGCTTACCTCACAGAAGTTTTAACATGACAACAGCAACTTACCAGTGATTCTTGACGCAATAGGGGTATCAATTGCATGAGTTCAACGGGGGATGAGAGCATCTATACTCAGACGAGGTTTCCCGGAAGAATTCAATGATTGCTGGCACTATGAACATAGTAGCGCATAGCATGCAAAGCGTCAAGTGGGGTAGGGCTTTCCCGGGTTCATTCGGATTTTGGAGGCCTGATATTGCTTCTTTCTGTCTCTCTGTCTTTTCTCCATCTTCCCTTCTGTATCAGCCTACCTGTCTATCGATCTATTTGTCTATCCACTTATGTGTCTGCATCTATCAATTTACCGGGCTATCTATCTATCTATCTACCTATCTATCTATCTATCTGACTGTCTGTCTATCTATCTGTCTGTCTATCCATCTATCCATTTACCTATCTATCTCTCTCTCTCTCCCTTTGTCTCTGTCTGGGTTGATGTCTATCTGTCTTACTTTGGTTCCATCCACTTCTGTCTGCATCTGTCGATTTATGTATATCTGTCTATCCCTCCTATCTACCTGTTTATCTAGCTAGCAATCTATCCATCTCATCTATCTATCCATCTATCCATCTACGTCTTTATCTATCTATCTATCTGTCTGTCTGTCTGTCTATCTATCTATCTTTCTTTCTATGTTGCTAGCTAGCTATCTATCTATCTATCTATCAATCTATCTATCCGAAAGGAAGCAAGTATGCGAGTCATCTATCTATCCGAAAGGAAGCAAGTATGCGAGTCTTCCACCACAAGTGAAAGCTGCCAGTTCCAAAAGGAAGCAATTCCGCGAGACGTCCTCCAAAAAAGTCCGGTCACACTCCAAAACAAAGAAATTTTGCGGGACGTCTCAATTCTTGCACGCGATAACATCAAAAATGAAACAAGTCTGCGAGCTTCCTTCAAAAATGAAAAGTTGAGTGCAGAGCTGACGGCTTCGTGCCAATGTCTTGCGATGTTCCACCCCATCTGTCTAAAGTACTGCGCCGGCGGCGAAAAATTGACGGGTGCTGCACCTGCCACGCAAAATCATTTTGAAGCAACCTGAAGATCTGATGCTCCAAATCGCAACCCTTCTCAGCGAATCAGCGCCCCGATCTCCTGACATGTCTGATGCGGATGTTTCTTGTGCCAGGCGAAATGCCTCTTTGCAGGTACTCAAACGTCCCCGCCTTCCATCGCTTTTCAAATTGCCGCGAAACCCACCCACATGTTTGCCTCGTTTTTGTGAAGCTGTGGAATCCATTACGGCTGCCACTTAAAACCACATCCAAACTTTAAAAAGTGGTCCGGGACCGTCAGTTTTTCACGCTTTTGACTTGGGAACGCGCTTCGCGCCACAGCCGCGCATTCTTTTTCCAACAGCTCAACTTCCAAAAACGGTGCGAACATGTGATGCGTTTCCCATTTTGACTTCGAAACGCGCTTCGCGCCAGAGCCGCGCGCACTTTTTGAGCAACTGAACTTCCACGAGCGCTCAGAGAATGAGGTGCTTCTGACGTGCTGCCTGAGAAATGCGCTTCGCGCCACAACCCTGTGCAATTTTTGATCTATCATCCGACCAGATGGCCCCGCACCTGCCACTTTAGCAAGCCTACTTAGGCAGCCTACTGCTTGACCCTCCGGAGCCAGGAAACATCGGAAAAACACAGCGTTTCGCAGCTTTCCTACCTTTATGACATTCGTTCCAGCCACAGCCTATAACCCCCAAAATGCATGCATATATCTGGAATATGCATGTTCAAAAGGCACGAGCTAAAATATGCATGCGCAAAATGCAGAGTCTAAATGCATGTCTCTGAATATGCAGATGCAAAATGTATATTCCAAATTCATGTGTTCAAATATGCAGATGCAAAATTGTTTCAAGGGCCCTCGTCTCACACATGCAACTGGGCATGCATTAGGGGTTTCCACCTTTCTGGATGGAAATGTTTAAAAAACAACGAAAAATTCATGTTTTTTGCACGTTTTTGCATGTGGGCACAAGAATGAATTGAACCATGCCTCTGCCATGCCACATGCATTTGCAACATGCAATTTCATATGGCCCTGTGGTGCCACATGCGTTTCCAACATGCAATTTCTAATGGTATGAACCCACATGCATTCCCAGCATGCATCCGACATGCACTCCTACGTATATTTCTGGGTATCTATCTGTAGCTGATATAAAGTCATAATCCCACCTTTTCGCTCACAGTCGCTCCTTTCTACTGCATCCCTCTCTGCTCTGACTCTTTCTCTTCTCTGACTCTTCGCACAACAGTTGCTTTATCTGTCCATAAGATCTAAGCTTCCTTCGGCTATGTTTCCTTTGAAACACAAGGACTTGAACATAAGACAAGTACTGCCAGGTATTGCCGGGAAGTGAGGACACAGCTGGCTCTGCTTTAGCGGAATCGCAGTAGACGGACATAGAGGGACTGAAGCCAGTCCCGCCCCTAGGTACCCAAACGTCAAATGCGGGGGAAGCGTGCAGCCGACCATGTTGGCGGTTGGCTTGGTTCCAGTCTCAGTTTCAATGGCAAATGTAAAGAGACATGCTTTCGAAGATGTTTCCATCCTAGTGGCAACCCATCTTCTAAATTTCCAAAGGCCCAAGGCAACGTCACTTATCTTCCCAGAAAAAGTCAGAGCTTAGTTTGATTCGTTCCATTCAGCGCTCAAAGTACATCGGCTTTTTGAAGGCCATGTTTGGTCCATGCTGTTCACGCCCTACTTCACTGAGAGTTCCAGAATGGAATTCTCTGGGCTAGTTCTTCTTTGGGTATACAGCATGCTGCAAGCTTTTATGGACTTGCATTTATCCTGAAGTTGGGCCCTTGTCGCTGCTTTAAGTTGCTCGCACCCTTCGACGTGTTTGGCGATGTCACGCAATTGCTATTGCACAAGCTTTCAACAATTTTTTTCACGGTGCAGATATGTCCGAATGGCGCGGCCAGCTCGGATAGTAAAGACCGTGTACAATGTGTTTGCGGCATCAAGCCATTGCTGCACTTGCTGTACTGAGCCGCGCATCGTTTTAACATAAACGGTGCCTAGTTAGAGTTGCTTCTCGCTTATCGGTGGGCAGATGCAATTGCCAAACGGGTGCTTTTTCGTGCAAGTCTTGCAGTGCGGGACGGTAACGGGAACAGCCCCAACCTTACGCACTGATTGCGCGCTACATCGAATTCAGCCCCAAACTCATTCCAGTTTCTTTCCAATTGACCCGCCCAGCTCACTCCCCCAAACGCATTCCGGCTTTTCTCAATTCAGCTCACCCCCAGCCCACTGCATGTAATTCACTCCGCCCAATTCACTACATCCAGCTCACCTCACCTCCTTTGCTGGTTCACCTCTGCCTTTTGCTCGCGTTGCTTATTCCCATTGCACTTGCATTTATTCCCACCTTACATACACACTGATTGGTTCTTCCTGCCTGCCCCGATTCAACTGCCTGCTCATGGGTGACAGAGGGTGGTTGTTTCAAATCCAAAGGCCCGCTACTGAAATATCTCCTTTGGCGGATAGGACTATGTCCCGCAAGAGTCACCAACTTTGATGCTCAGGTTGTTGGTTCTGTCTTCGTTTTGGCATTCTATGTCGGCTGCATCTATGCTGCTGCCTGGCGACAAAGCTGGTGCAACTGCGCGGTGTTTCTGCATGTGTACGCGTTCAGAGTCACGTTTCTCTGTTATCAGGGGCAAGGATGTTCATTGGTCTGATTCATAAATTCATAAACAGATTGAGCTGGGAGACTGCCTGTTTTATGTATTTGTCATTGTTGGTCCATGCGCGCTATAGTGACTCAGCTGTCCACTTTACCATCTTTACCGTAACTTAACTACTTAGTAGACCCCAGAAGTAAATTGTGACGAGAGTTGCTCAAATGCCCGAACAACACAGGGCTCATTGCATCTCATTGCCAGAGGCATTCCTCCAGGCAGATATTCTTGCAACTAGGCAAGAGGAACCCAGCCACCCACCCGTCGCTACAGCCCAACTTGATTTGTCAACTGGTATCATATAGGCACACCTACGGTAGAAAGTGCCTCCGATCCAGAATTGGAGCATTCGCACAGGCCTTTCACATGCCTTCCTGGAGCGCGAAAAAGAGGGATGCCACAGTCTCCAGTTTCCGGTTCCTCGGTCAGAGACTTCTGCCCCTCAGTTCTCAGGCAGTTGGCAAGGTAGTCTTCCAAGATATTTTTGAAGCGTTGTGTGGTTTTACGGGAGGCATTTAGATGGTTGAAAAATAGGATAAAATTAACCCAGCATACAACTCCAATAGCAAGGTTTCACGTTTCTTGTCATACCAAATCCTCAAAAACGCTAACAATTCAACCAGGCACCGCAGCATGACGCTTGCTCGGGGGATGCCGTACCTCTGCCTGTGGGCACAGGTTCCTGATCTCCAACTTCCGCTTAAACCGCTGGTGGTTTCTTGGAGCCAATGGCCGCAGCTTTGCTGGCGCGGGCTCGGGTGCTCGGTGCCCACGGGATGATTAGCACCATAATGACATTTAGTGGTGCCGTTCCTCAACAAGGCGTCAGACAGACTCTTTTTTCTCCAGTCTGATGGGCGCCCTGCAATTCATGATATTCACGCCTGGCTGTCTGAATCTGCATCTACATTATTGATGAATATCGTTTTTTGGTTTTGCATGGATGTTGAAGCATGGCTCCCGTCCAGGCGTTTCATACCAATTTTGTCTGTGTGTGTGTATTTGGCAAGCATCTCCGCTTTCAACCAGAGACGGCCCGAGGAAGAACAGTTGGTTGTAGCTCAGGATAACCAGAATCAGCTTGAACCATTATTTTTTGTCGCTGTTCCTGCCCGTTCCTTCCGAGGTTTGGTTTGCTGCTGACTGCACGTGGGTTCTGTTTCTTGGCGGGTTCTTTCATGATTCTCGCGGAGTTCAAGTTTGGTGCCCGGACAAAGAAATGGCAGGACGTGGGTTCGGTTGCGTGCGCGGTTCAATTTTAACAATGGCTGGTGACTTTTCGCTGCAAATTTGACATAAATTTTTGCAAATTGTTTGAACGGCTGCATGTGACTGAAGCCCCCATGTAAATTATGTTTTTGGTAAAAGGGCTGCTGCCACCTGCCGCCGACCCCGGGGGTGTTGGCCCTGTGGCGGCGAAAAACCCCGACCAGATATGAAGATATCCTAATGTCCGAGTATATTTCGATGTAGTTATAGATATGAGCCGAGGTCAAAAAGATGGTGTGAAGGAATGTATGTGTAGCCCCCCGTCATTTCACTCATCTTTGATATATTGCGAGGAGCGACAGGGTTGCTTGAAAAGCGCTACCACCCCGAAAAGGAGCCCCACTGTGTGGAGCGACCGGGACCTTCAGGATGGATTCCCTCTAAATGGATGACCACAGAATCAGCACTATGCTTTGAGTGTAGCACGGATGTTTAATTCGCTTCTTGCTTCCTGCTATTGCTTGCTCTTGCATCTTGCCTCTTGCTTCTTGTTCCCTGTCCTGCTTTCAAAGTCTTATTCCATCTCTTGTCATCTTGCTTTTTGCTTGCTAGCTTCTTGCTCCTTCGCTTCTTGCTTCCTGCCATTGCTTGCTCTTGCATCTTGCCTCCTGCTTCTTGTGCCTAACGTTTCTTTCTGAACCGACGAGAAACTGGCTTCAAAACTGCGGCCTTCAATCCTCCCAAACCTTGGCCTCGCCACGCCGAAACACCATGCAACTGAAGGACGGGCCAAGCCTTTCGGCGTGCGGCTGCCTGTGAATAACGTTGCTTTCTGAACCGACAAGAAGCTAGCTCCAAATTGCAGCCTTCCAAAACCTTGGCCTCGTCACGCCGAAACACCATGTAAGTGAAGGACAGACCAGGCCTTCGGCCTGCGGCTGCCTGTGCCTATAACGTTGCTTACAAATTGCAGCCGTCAAGATTCCAAAACCTTGGCCTCGCCACATTGAAACACCGCGCAACTGGAGGACCAGGCCTTCGGCCTGCGGCTGCCTGTGCCTAACGTTGCTTTCCAAATTGCAGCTTTCAAGCCTCCAAAACCTTGGCCTCGCCACCTTGAAACACCACGCAACTGAAGGACGGGCCAGGCCTTTGGCCTGCGGCCTGCGGCTGCCGGGCCTAACCGGCAAGAAACTAGCTCCAAATTGCAGCCTTCAAGCCTCCAAAACCTTGGCCTCGCCAAACGGCAACACTATGGAACTGAAGGGCGGACTGGGCCTTCGACCTGCGGCTGCCCGTGCCTGGCGGTTCTCTTTGAACCGACAAGTCAACTTCTTCCAATAATCAGAAAAAGTGGTTGAAGCCGCACGGAGAAAGCAGAAAGGACAAAGAAGCTGGTGGAGGATCGATAGTTTTAAAAGTTGTATGTGAGGAGCTGTGTGTGACAAAGTTGTGCGTGAAATATTGTGTGAGGCAAAGCTGTGTGTGAAAGATTGTGTGTGACAAAGTTGTGTGAAAGGTTGTGTGTGTGACAAAGTTGTGTGTGAAAGATTGTCTGTGACAAAGCTGTGCGTGAAAGAGCTGTGTGTGTGTGACAAAGTTGTTTGTGACAAAGTTGTGTGTGAAAGATTGCGTGTGACAAAGTTGCGTGTGAAAGATTGTGTGTAGCAAAGTTGTGTGTGTGTGAAAGATTTTCTGTGACAAATTTGTGTGTGTGTGAAAGAGTTGTGTGTGACAAAGTTGTGTGTGTGAAAGAGTTGTGTGCGGCAAAGTTGTGTGTGTGTGCGACAAAGTTGTCTGTGACAAAGTTGCGCGTGAAAGAACTGTGTGTGTGTGACAAAGTTGCGTGTGACAAAGATGTGTAAGAGATAAGTTGCATGTGAAAGAGATGTGCATGAAAGATTGCATGCGTGACAAAGTTGTGTGTGACAAAGCTGTGTGTGTGTGAGCGAGATGTGTGTGAAAAGGCTGTGTGCGAAAGAGTTGTGTGTGACAAAGCTGCGTGCGATAAAGCTGCATGTGAGAAAGATGTGTGTGAAAGATTGCGTGTGACAAAGTTGTGTGTGCGTGACAAAATCCTATTTGAGAGAGATGGACTAACTTGCAGCGGGATGTCACCAAGTGCTACGCCTGCCACGCAAACGAAACATCGATGCCACCAAGCGCCAGGGCCGCCACGCCTGCCACGCAAACCGAAGGTTGATGCCACCAGACGCCACGCCTGCCATGCAAAGTGTCGCGGCGCCACGGGCGACCAACGGCGCCCAAGCGCCACGGGAGCCAGCCCAGTCTCACAAGCGCTATGCTTGCCACGCAAAACGAAGGCCGATGCCGCCAAGCCTGCCACGCAAAGTGCCGCGCCGCCACGGGCGACCAGCGGGGACCCAGTGCGCCACCAGAGCCAGCGCAGTGTCATAGGTGCCATGCCTGCCACGCAAAACGAAGGTCGCTGTCGCCAACTGCCAAGCCTGCAACGCAAAGTGCCGCGCCGCCACGGGCGACCAGCGGGGACCCAGCGCGCCACCAGAGCCAAGCCAGTGTCATAAGCGCCACGCCTGCCACGCAAAACGAAGGTCTATGTCGCCAAGCGCCAGGCCTGCCACGCAAAGTGCCGCGGCGCCACGGGCGACCAACGGCGCCCAAGCGAGAGCCAGCCCAGTCTCAAAAGCGCCACGCGTGCCACGCAAAACGAAGGCGGATGTCGCCACATGCAACACTTGCCACGCAGGTGGATGTAGCAAAGTGGTATGTGAAGGATGGCGTGTGGCAAAGTTGTGTGTGTGTGACAAAGTGGTATGTAAAAGATGGTGTGTGACAAAGGGGTGTGTGTGTGTGCGCGTGTGACAAAGTTGTGTGTGAACGATTGTGTGTCGCAAACTTGTGTGTGTGAAAGATTGTCTGTGACAAAGTTGTGTGTGAAAGAGTTGTGTGTGACAGAGTTGTATGTGACAAAGTTGTATGATACGTGACAAAGTTGTGTGTGACAAAATTGTGTGTGACAAAGTTGCGGGTGACAAAGTTGTGTGTACGTGTGACAAAGTTGTGTGTGTGTGCGTGCGTGTGACAGCGAGGCGGCGGAGAGGGAGGACGAGGACGAGGAGCGAGATACAGAATCAAAAACAAGAACCCCACACAAAGATGTGGGAAACTAGCTCCAGACTCCAAAACCCTGCCCTTGCCACACTGAAACACCACGTAAGTGAAGGAGGAGCCAGGTCTTCGGCCTGCGGCTGCCTGTGCCTAACGTTGCTATCGGAACCAAGAAGAAAGTAGCTCCAAAGTGCAGCCTTCAAGCCTCCAAAACCTTGGCCTCGCCACACCGAAACGCCGTGCAACTGAAGGACGGACCAGATCGGACCAGGCCTTCGGCCTGCGGCTGCCTGTGCCTAACGTTGCTTTCTGAACCGACAAAAAAAATTGCAGCCTTCAAGCCTCCAAAACCTTGGCCTCGCCACGCCGAAACACTACGCAACTGAACGGAGCTCCAAATTGCAGCCTTCAAGCCTCCAAAACCCTGCCCTTGCCACGCTGAAACACCACGTAAGTGAAGGAGGGGCCAGGTCTTCGGCCTGCGGCTGCCTGTGCCTAATGTTGACACCGAAACACCATGTAAGTGAAGGACAGACCAAGCCTTCGGATTGCGGCTGCCTATGCCTAACGTTGCTGTCTGAACCCATCAGAAACTAGCCCCCAAATTGCAGCCGTCAAGACTCCAAAACGTTCGCCTCGCAACACCGAAACACCATGCCACTGAGGCCTTGCTCTTGTGCAGGCTTTTTGGTCTTCCTCCTTATGTGCTGGCTTTGTCCTCTCGCCGTGACTATCTTATTCTTACACGATGTTGTCTCGTGTTTCCGGCTTTCTTGTGCTTGCTTCTTGCTCTTGCTCCTTGTGTGCTGGCTTCTTGCTTTTGCTGCCTTTCTTGTTCTTACTCTGTGTGTCATGTTTCCGTCTTTCGTGTGTTGCCGGTTTTCTTGCTTCTTGTTTCTTGTTTCCTGGCCTTGTGCCTTTTGCTTTCCGGCCTTCCCGCTCTAGCTTCTGGCTCTTGCCGCTGGATTCCAACAGCCGACTGATCGTCCACACTTGCTGCTTGTAATGTCTTCTTTGACGCGATCCCCCTGCTGTCGGCTGGGGTCGGCGGATTATTCACGCACAAATTTTGTACTGACATGTAAAGCGTCCAACCAGGTCCCATGGGTTATGAACGGGTGCCGGTACAACATCCATACAAGCTTCGAACCCCTAGCATCATCAAAATTAATTCATCTTAGGAGCGATTTATATGGGCGGGCACCCCCTCCCCCGCAAGAAGTCTCTTAGGATTTCAAATTCAAACAGGTTTGAAACAGCTCTTGTCCACAGAGCACTGATATAAAGCGTCCCCGCAGATAGTTCTTGTGATTTTATGTGCTTTTAGCTTTTTGTTTGCCATGGTGAAAATATTTGAACTAAACTTCATGTAGCTTAAATTACATCTAAACCAACTTTACTCGACCCCAAATTCGATTTTCGATTGTGGCCAAACCAAGGGGGGGTTCATGCGCTTTTATTTTTTTGAATAACTGTAGTATGCTTCCTTGATGAGGGCAAAGGCATGCTCTCCGGCCATCCCGTCGTCTAGTTGCATTCAGATTCTGTTCGCATCCGGCGTTGTGGGGGTATGCCCCGGCATTATCGATTTGCGGTTGCGATTGACCTTGCATGATAGGTTTTTCTGTTCTTGCTATAGTGCGATGAGACTTCGCGGGCATCAACTAAAGCTTAGGAAAACGATTGCCATTAGGTTCGATTCAAGGGTCTGCCTAAGTTGGCTCTAGCTCTTGTCACCCGCATCTGCTTTGCGGTTTGCTTTGTGATGGACCATGTTCGTTCTGCTGAAAGAAGGCGTCTTCGACAAGTACCTTTTTTTGTTACCGAGAGTTTTTCATCCGCTCGTCGCGCGGCGAATATCATGAATCCAAGTGACTCTGCGATGCTGTTTCGCGCTGTGCTATATGTCGTTTTTGTTGCTTGTTGTAGTCTGATATCCTGAAACTATCAAGTTTGTCTCAAAAAAATAAGTGCCGTAAACTGGCTGCAAGCTTGCATCTTGTGCGAGGTTTTTGCTTGGTAATCGTGGTGGCAACTGACAATGAATCTGCACAAACAAGCTTGACTACTCTCATCATTGTGCTCCTTGGCTTCGGTGGGGTCGGGTGTCAGGATGCGGGCCAGGTGCGCCGGCAAAGGACAGCTGAGACTGCAGTAACCCCAGTGACCGGAATATCAGATAGAGTGGTTGGATTCAAATGCACCAAATATCAATAAAGGGCTGCCGCCTCCTGCCGCCGACCCCTGTTGTCACAACACCAACTTGTGAGACTCCATCACATACAGTACCTACAGGTAATTGTTTGTATGCCATATGCAGTAAACTTGGCATCCCAGGCCCCATGTTGTTTTTGATATGTTTTTGGATTGCTTCTTGCAAGTGAGTTCTTTATGCGGCCGCTGCCTGTGTTTCACTGAATGATGATTTAAAGTAGAGTAGAGTGACAAAAAACCACGGTGCAGCAGGGAAGACGGGGTGAGGAAGATTGGGAGTGAACCTTAGTGTTAAAAAGAGAAACCCATTCAAGAAGCAACTGTGATTTTTTGTAGTAGTAAGCATCGCGAATTATATTTCAAAACTGGAGTGAGACAAAATTATTGGTGGGACATTTGGAAAGAAGTGGCATGTTCAGCATGGGTCAAACTAATAAGGCAGGCAACAGGTAGGGGAAAACAACTTATGCGTGGAATGGCAAGAGCTGATGGCAAAAATCAATAAGAGAGAATTTCTGAAACCACTAAAGAAGACGGCTATGAAAGCGCCCGGAAGCATGCAGAAGCCAGTAGAAAAGCTCTAGGAGGGCGCCCGGAAGCATTCCAAGGGCGCTTGACCCTCTGTGACAGCGTGCGGAAGCATGCAGAAGTCAGTACAAAACCGCTGGGAAGGCGCCCGGAAGCAATCGGAGGGCGCCCGGAATCATTCGGAGGGTGCCCGGAGGCGTTTGAAGGGAAGCTAGTGCCTAACGTCTCTTTCTGAAGCCATTAAAAAACTTCTATGAAAGCGCCCGGAAGCATGCAGAAGCCAGTAGAAAACCCTGGGAGGGCGCCCGGAAGCATTCGGATGGCGCCCAAAAGCATTTGAACGGAAGCGAGTGCCTAACATCGCTTTCTGAAGCCACCAGAAAACCTCTATGAAAGCGCCCGGAAGCATGCAGAAGCCAGTAGAAAACTTCTGGGAGGGCGCCCGGAAGCATTCGGAGGGCGCCCGGAGGCATTTGAAGGGAAGCGAGTGCCTTATAACGTCGCTTTCTGAAGCTGCTAGAAAACCTCTGTGAAAGTGCCCGGACGCATACAGAAGACAGTAGAAAACTTGTGGGAGGGCGCCCGGAATTATTCGGATGGCGCCCAAAAGCATTTGAACGGAAGCTAGTGCCTAACGTCGCTTTCTGAAGCCACTAGAAAACCTCTGTGAAAGCGCCCGGAAGCATGCAGAAGCCGGTAAAAAAAAACCTGGGAGGGCGCCCGGAGGCATTTGAATGGAAGCGAGTGCCTAACGTCGCTTTCTGAAGCCACTAGAAAACCTCTGTGAAAGCGCCCGGAAGCATGCAGAAGCCAGTAGAAAACTTCTGGGAGGGCGCCCAGAAGCATTCGGAGGGCGCCCGGAGACATTTGAAGGGAAGCTAGTGCCTAACATCGCTGACAAAAGCCACTAGAAAACTTCGGTGAAAGCGCTCGGCAGCATGCAGAAGCCAGTAGAAAACCTGTGGGAGGGCGCCCAGAAGCACTCGGAAGGCGCCCGGAGGCATTTGAATGGAAGCTAGTGCCTAACATCGCTGACAAAAGCCACTAGAAAACTTCGGTGAAAGCGCTCGGCAGCATGCAGAAGCCAGTAGAAAACCTGTGGGAGGGCGCCCGGAAGCACTCGGAAGGCGCCCGGAGGCATTTGAATGGAAGCGAGTGCCTAAGGTCGCTTTCTGAAGCCACTAGAAAACCTCTGTGAAAGCGCCCGGAAGCATGCAGAAGCCAGTAGAAAACCTCTGGGGGGGCGCCCGGAAGCATTCGGATGGCGCCTAAAAGCATTTGAAGGGAAGCGAGTGCCTAACATCGCTTTCTGAAGCCACCAGAAAACTTCTGTGGAAGCACCCGGAAGCATGCAGAAGCTAGTAGAAAACCCGTGGGGGGGCGCCCGGAAGCATTCGGAGGGTGCGGGGAGGTATTTGAAGGGAAGCGAGTGCTTAACGTCGCTTTCTGAAGCCACTAGAAAACCTCTGTGAAAGGCGCCCTTTTTCTCGGACGCGCTCCCCCTGCAATTGCCTGGGGTTGGCGGATATTGACAGCGCAAGTCCAATCGCGAGACTATAATGCATACTAAATTGCGCGATTTGGCCCAAGTCTAGTCAAGACCTGGCCGGACCTGGCAGGCTTTATGGCTTCAGCCAGGCACTTGCGTGGCCGTGGAAAGCTCCAATCATCAACATCGGCGTTGGGAGCCACAGTGGCCGCCATTGCACATTGAGGCATATTGACCATCGTGAAATATGTAGCGAAACCATTCGCGACATGATCGGACATAATATGACGTGATTGGTGACACGGTTTGAAAGTTGAAAGTTAAATTCACGCGGGACCGTGGGAGTCACCTGCATATTGCACCTTGGGGCCTGAGAAAACCATGGTGTCGGTAGCCGGGTATACTTCGCAACAAACCTTTGAATCGACCCAACGCCGGTTCCATCAATGGGATCTAAGCAGGTTCCAAAACAACGAGATAACATTGGAAAGCTGCTGGTTTTTAGGGGCTACCACCCCTGCCTTGCTGAACATCGATCAAGCATCACAGTCTCAAAACGTTCCGTTTTATTACTTTTTATCCGAGCACGCTATGGGTGGTACTGGGCAACTAATGCTATTTCTATGATTCGTTTTCCGGTTTCTATTTTTGATAGGGCTTTTGCAAAAACTCCCATCTTTGGGCATTCCGGACCCATGAAAAAATGTTTTTCTACTTCGCGATGGTCCCGCTGCCTGCGAAGTTCTTCACGCCAGCAATACCTTGGCATCAAATATTTCAATATGATCTCACGTTCTTTCGAAGTTATGACATTCATCTTGATTCGTAGCAATTCATCGCGGTTCATCACCTCATCTTCGATTTTGATTGTTTGCAAATAGACGAGTGGCAGAAGTTCCAAGCGTTAAACCAGCACCTATCGATATCATATGATACTACTGTGTTTTGTTTTTTCTTTTGGCCTAAGTTAACCTGGTCAGTCTGGAAACCGCCACAGCCTCTCAGGACGTGGTGCTGAGCGTCTTGCTGCCCTTCGGCCATGCACCAGCAGATTTGCATTTGGTGCATGCTCCATGCGTGTGGGTCTAGCAGTCTAGCAGGGTTCAAAATGAATACAGAATACATTGAATAGGCAGTTTCGAAAAAGTTTGTGGGCAAATCTGATTTTGTCTTAATTTCATTGTCTATTGGGTGGCTGGCGCAGCTTGGTTCAATGCTTCCTGCCCACTGAGAGTTCACAGGATCCACCAACCCAAAGGCATTGATTTAAGGACCCATTCATTCGGGACCAAGCCTTGAACAAGTCAAAACCGACATTTCGCACTTCACACTTAGCGCTGCACACTCTACACTCCGCTCTCTCTACACTTCATTCGACGCTGTACATGTCAAACTTTACGCTTCACACACAACATGCCACATTCTAGGCTTCACACTCTTCACGTTACACTCATATTCCACACTCTACGCTTTACACTCTACACTCTAGATTTCACACTCTACACTAAACTCTACGCTTTGCACTCCACAGTTCACACTTCAAAGTTTACGCTTCACACCCGACACTTCACACCCTAAGCTCAACGCTTACACACTACACTCAGCACCCTGCATTTCAATTTACACAGCACGCCACACCGAACACTTTGCACACCGCAAATTACACTTCACACTCTACACTCCGCGCCGAACGCAGCACACATCACACTTTACGCTTCACACTTCACACTCTTCACACCAGACCGCCACGGTACACATCACGCGTTGCACTTCCTTACACGTTACACTCTCTACTCTACACCTCATGCTTTACACTCGGCATTTCACACTTTACACTCGGCACTTCACACTGTGAACTCTTTACTCCGCGCTCTAGACTTCTTCACACTTTGCGCACTACACGTCACACTCTCCGCTTCGCGCTGTCCACCCATGCACTCTCCAAGCTAAACTGCACACATTACGTTTCAGTCTCTACATGTTTCACTCGGCGCTTCACACTCTGAACTCCTTACTCCACATTCTAGACTTCTCCGCACTTTGCGCACTACACGTCGCACTCTCCACTTCACCCTGTCCACTCTGTACTATCCAAGTTCATCTGCACACAGTACATCTCACACTCTACGCTTTACACTCTGCACTTCACACTCTGAACTCTTTACTCCGCGCTCTAGACTTCTCCGCGCTTTGCGCACTACACGTCACACTCTCCGCTTCACGCTGTCCACTCTGTACTCTCCAAGTTAAACTGCTTCACACTCTGAATTCTTTACGCCACACTATAGACTTCTCCGCACTTTGCGCACTACACGTCACACTCTCCGCTTCGCGCTGTCCAACCATGCACTCTCCAAGTAAAACTGCACACAGTACATGTCACACTCTACCCTTTACACTCGGCACTTCACACTCTGAACTCTTTACTCCGCGCTCTAGACTTCTTCACACTTTGCGCACTACACGTCACACTCTCCGCTTCATGCTGTCCACTCTGGACTCTCCAAGAGAAACCGCACACAGTACATTTCACACTCTACACATTACATGTCACACTCTACACTCTACGCTTCACACTCGGCACGTCACACCCTGAACTCTTTACTCCACGCTCTAGACTGCTTCACACTTTGCGCACTACACGTCACACTCTCCGCTTCGCGCTGTCCACCCATGCACTCTCCAAGTTAAACTGCACACAGAACATTTCACACTCTACGCTTTACACTCGGCACTTCACACTCTGAACTCTTTACTCCACACTCTAGACTTCTCCGCGCTTTGCGCACTACACGTCACACTCTACGCTTCGCGCTGTCCAACCATGCACTCTCCAAGTAAAACTGCACACAGTACATGTCACACTCTAACCCTTTACACTCGGCACTTCACACTCTGAACTCTTTACTCCGCGCTCTAGACTTCTTCACACTTTGCGCACTACAACGTCACCACTCTCCGCTTCATGCTGTCCACTCTGGACTCTCCAGAGAAACCGCACACAGTACATTTCACACTCTACACATTACATGTCACACTCTACACTCTACGCTTCACACCTCGGCACTCACACCCTGAAACTCTTTACTCCACGCTCTAGACTGCTTCACACTTGGTGCGCACTACACGTCACACTCTCCCGCTTCGCGCTGTCCACCCATGCACTCTCCAAGTTAAACTGCGCACAGTACATGTCAGACTCTACGCTTTACACTCGGCACTTCACACTCTGAACTCTTTACTCCACACTCTAGACTTCTCCGCGCTTTGCGCACTACACGTCACGCTCTACGCTTCGCGCTGTCCAACCATGCACTCTCCAAGTAAAACTGCACACAGTACATGTCACACTCTACCCTTTACACTCGGCGCTTCACACTCTGAACTCCTTACTCCACATTCTAGACTTCTCCGCACTTTGCGCACTACACGTCGCACTCTCCACTTCACGCTGTCCACTCTGGACTCTCCAAGAGAAACCGCACTCAGTACATTTCACACTCTACACATTACATGTCACACTCTACACTCTACGCTTCACACTCGGCACGTCACACCCTGAACTCTTTACTCCACGCTCTAGACTGCTTCACACTTTGCGCACTACACGTCACACTCTCCGCTTCGCGCTGTCCACCCATGCACTCTCCAAGTTAAACTGCACACAGAACATTTCACACTCTACGCTTTACACTCGGCACTTCACACTCTGAACTCTTTACTCCACACTCTAGACTTCTCCGCGCTTTGCGCACTACACGTCACACTCTACGCTTCGCGCTGTCCAACCATGCACTCTCCAAGTAAAACTGCACACAGTACATGTCACACTCTACCCTTTACACTCGGCGCTTCACACTCTGAACTCCTTACTCCACATTCTAGACTTCTCCGCACTTTGCGCACTACACGTCACACTCTCCGCTTCGCGCTGTCCAACCATGCACTCTCCAAGTAAAACTGCACACAGTACATGTCACACTCTACCCTTTACACTCGGCACTTCACACTCTGAACTCTTTACTCCGCGCTCTAGACTTCTTCACACTTTGCGCACTACACGTCACACTCTCCGCTTCGCGCTGTCCAACCATGCACTCTCCAAGTAAAACTGCACACAGTACATGTCACACTCTACCCTTTACACTCGGCGCTTCACACTCTGAACTCCTTACTCCACATTCTAGACTTCTCCGCACTTTGCGCACTACACGTCGCACTATCCACTTCACGCTGTCCACTCTGTACTATCCAAGTTAAACTCCACACAGTACATTTCACACTCTACACATTACATGTCACACTCTACACTCTACGCTTCACACTCGGCACGTCACACCCTGAACTCTTTACTCCACGCTCTAGACTGCTTCACACTTTGCGCACTACACGTCACACTCTCCGCTTCGCGCTGTCCACCCATGCACTCTCCAAGTTAAACTGCGCACAGTACATGTCAGACTCTACGCTTTACACTCGGCACTTCACACTCTGAACTCTTTACTCCACACTCTAGACTGCTTCACACTTTGCGCACTACACGTCACACTCTCCGCTTCGCGCTGTCCACCCATGCACTCTCCAAGTTAAACTGCGCACAGTACATGTCAGACTCTACGCTTTACACTCGGCACTTCACACTCTGAACTCTTTACTCCACACTCTAGACTTCTCCGCGCTTTGCGCACTACACGTCACACTCTACGCTTCGCGCTGTCCAACCATGCACTCTCCAAGTAAAACTGCACACAGTACATGTCACACTCTACCCTTTACACTCGGCGCTTCACACTCTGAACTCCTTACTCCACATTCTAGACTTCTCCGCGCTTTGCGCACTACACGTCACACTCTCCGCTTCGCGCTGTCCAACCATGCACTCTCCAAGTAAAACTGCACACAGTACATGTCACACTCTACCCTTTACACTCGGCGCTTCACACTCTGAACTCCTTACTCCACATTCTAGACTTCTCCGCACTTTGCGCACTACACGTCACACTCTCCGCTTCGCGCTGTCCAACCATGCACTCTCCAAGTAAAACTGCACACAGTACATGTCACACTCTACCCTTTACACTCGGCGCTTCACACTCTGAACTCCTTACTCCACATTCTAGACTTCTCCGCACTTTGCGCACTACACGTCGCACTCTCCACTTCACGCTGTCCACTCTGTACTATCCAAGTTAAACTCCACACATTACACTTGACAGTCTACCTTCCACACTGGACACTCCACACCCTAAATAGCGACCGTTTTCAGCTTTCGAAACAGGTACGGAATTCCGGCCCGGATCAGGGAATCCAACACATTCACGCCTGATTGCCACGAAGTGCCACGCTTTCGCGCCCCCAGATTAAATATCACATCTTCTTAAAACGATACACCCGATACATTCTTGCAGCAATCGCCACCTGCCAGTCATGGTAGGCTTAAATGCTGTCTCCTGATGAGTTATGACGTAAGATCTCTTCTTTGAGATTTTGCAAACTATGAATACATCTCTATTTAATGAGGTTACAACTCCATGCGTTTCTATTTCATATTCTGGCTTCGTATTTTCAAAACACAGGTCAATGTCGCTAGCGCACGCGCGTGGGCTCACACCGCCCCACTCGTCTTGTCAAGAAGATCACGGGAAATAGGGTTTGACCAATGTTTGTAGAATGTTGAAGGTATGGTGGGGCAGATTTAAATGCTCACCTGCTTCTGATATATCAGACGAACACCGCATGAACCTGGTAGCAGATCCAAAAGAGTCGCCTCCATCTATGCGTTTTTGCACCGGGGCTTGCCAAGGCTACTCTTGGTCAACAAGGCAAAGACCAGACCGCAAACCGAAAGTGCGAACCACGAACTTTGGCAGAAATAGCCCGCCTGAGCTCAACTGAGCTCACTTGAGCTCACTTGAGCTCACCTAGCCAACCAAGTTCAACCCAGTTCAAGAGCACAGGGAAGAGTCGTTGCACAGCTACAACTACTAAGCCGTCCAAAGCTACCCAACACTGTGCACACAATTCACCTCAGAAAACCATCCCAGAGAGAGAGAGAGAGAGGGAGGGAGCGAGGGAGGGAGGGAGGGAGGGACGGGGTGAGTGCCTCCGTGTCGATCACTGCCCCGACCCTTCGGCACCCTTAGAAATCTTATGCGGGATGTATAATCTTACGCGTGATGTATATATAGGTTCTTCCAAGGGAAGCCATACATGACAGGCTCCGGTAAGAGCGCGCGCCCTGATTTGTTGCTGCTGGTCAAGTTTGGGTCACTGGCCCACTTGCAAGAGCAAAGACAAAATTCACAAGTTTGTGCAGGGAGGCATGCCAGCATGAGGTGATTGAGCTGAGGAGCTCACATGGGGGGCCTGGTTCAAGCAGGGAAGCTTTTCCTTTTCTACAGACATTGTAGTTGGGCAGGTTTGCCCTGATGTGGCCAGATGGATGGAGCAAACGTGCGACATGTAAACACGTTGGTTTGCTTTCCGGTTTAGACAATCACAAGCCCCCAAGCCCCCAGGCTTGGTGATCACTGGAAAATTTTCTAGGGTCTCTGGAGGTAAGACAAGGAAAACATATGGATGCTCTATACCTGCCGCAGGGAGCCAGTTGGGGTTCCAGGGAGGTTTCACCACATGCTGATTTTGTCGCTTTTTTGTTGTGCCTTGACAAAAGCTTAACATTCTGCTGAGCTGGTATTCTTCCATTGCGGCACTGTAGCGCTTTGCTAAGGACTGGGATTTCACGCAAGTCTTCACATTGGTGTTGCTCGCACCGAAGGAAACCAGCCATCGTCAGCACACCTTTGGGGCAGAAATGCCCCGGACATTTCCCAGAGCCGTCGAAAAGAGTCATTTTGCAATTATCGCATGAGTGATTTGCTTGTATCCACGTCCCGCCCAACCGCAAATCGGTTGTAAGTAGGTTGGCGTTTCAAAGGGACATTGGATCCATTTCCTTTTTTTGTCTCGCAGAACGGAGCAAAATCAGATATGACATGATTCTTCATGGCAAGGGCGTTTGGCAAAGGAATCTAGCGCACGTAGGTAATCCGGGGGCGGGGATGGCATGGGATGGCATTTAGGATCGCAGAAACATTTGGCATAACTCAGCATATTGCAACTTGAATGCCAAGGGTTTTGCTGTTGATTGCAGCGACCGTTGCCACCTTGGTTTTGGCCAGCTCTTGTGTCGCTTGGCTTCATTTAAGAGGTTGGTCACAGGGACCAAAATCTGCAGTGGGCACAAAGTTCAATATCGAAAATTTCGGTGTCCAGTGCCCAATTGATATCTATGTTGTTCTATTTTCAAGATCTTGCGCGCAGCATTTCTCTATAACCTAATTTGATTTTCGTAGACACAACATCTGCCGCAAAAAGACATTGTTGATTCCCCTGCCGAGGGCCGTGTCAGGGAGGGAACCCAAGCCGGGCCATCCCGACAACAGTAGAATTTGCCCGCTGCAAACTTACATACCTACCTACCTACCTATACGCATACATATTCACATATTCACATTTTCACATATTCACATTTTCACATATTCACATATTCACATATTCACATACATACATACATACATACATGCACGCATACATACATACATACATACATACAGACAGGCAGACAGACAGACAGACAGAGAGAGAGGAGAGACAGAGACAGAGACAGAGATAGAGACAGAGACAGACAGACGGGCAGCCAGACAGACAGACATACACATACATACATACATACATAATTACATACATACATACATACATAAATACATGCAGGCATGCAGGCATGCAGGCATACATGCATACACGCATAAACACATACGCACATACACACACATAAATACATACATACGTACATACATACATACATGCATGCATGCATACCTACATACATACATACGTACACACATACACACATACATGCATGCATGCATGCATACATACATGCATACATACATACATACATACGTACACACATACATACATACATACATACATACATACATACATACACAAGCACACATACATACATACATGCATGCATGCATGCATGCATGCTTACATGCATACATGCTTGCATGCTTGCATGCATGCATACACATTTGCATATAAATTTACATGTACATACACATACACACAAAGACACACATACACATGTACATTTGCATATGTGCATCTTTGCAAAAAACTAGACGACGGATGGCCCGAGAGCGTAGAGGAGCAGGGTCTTCTCTTGTCAGTATGGAGACACCATATTAGAAACTATATATTAAGACAAAATAGCAGAAGTGCAAGACAATAGTTTGCATCGCAAACACTTTTACACACAAAAGCTTTCACACACAGAAGCTTTTACAGACAGACACTTTCACACACAGACCCTTTTACGCACAGACGCTTGCAGACACAAAAGCTTTTACACACAGAAGCTTTTACACACAGACGCTTTTACACAGACACTTTTACACACAAAGCTTTTACCCACAGAAGCTTTTACAGACAGACGCTTTTACACACATACGCTTTTACACAGATGCTTTGACACACATACGCTTTTACACAGATGCTTTTACACACAGACATTTTTACACACTGACACTTTGACACACAGACACTTTTAACAAAGAGCCTTTTACACACAGGAGCTTTTACACACAGAAGCATTTACACGCAGATGCTTTTACACACAAAAACTTTTACACACAGTCAAACAGAAGCTTTTACACATGGACGCTTTGACACACAGCCACTTTTACACACAAACACTTTTACATACAAACACTTTTACACACAAGCACTTTTACACATAGACGCTTTTACACGCAGAAGCTTTTACACGCAGACGCTTTTACACACAGAAGCTTTGACACACAAACGCTTTTACACACAAACGGTTTTACACACAAGCGCTTTTACACGCAATCACTTTTACATACAGACGCTTTTAGACACAGAAGCTTTTACACACAGGCCGGCCCATGTTTACGCAGTCACAGTGAAGTCATTGTTGTCGTGGCCACCTCAGCAATCCTTTTACACAGATGCACTTTTACACACAAACACTTTTACATACAAACATCTTTTCACAGAAACACACTTACACACAAACCCGTTTACACAGAAACACTTTTACACACAGAAGCCTTTACACACAGACACTTTTACACAGATTCACTTTTACACACAAACACTTTTACACACAAACATCTTTACACAGAAACACTCTTACACACAAACCCGTTTACACACAAACCCTTTTACACACAGACACTTTTACACACAAAAGCTTTTACACACAAATCCTTTTACACAGATGCACTTTTACACACAAACACTTTTACATACAAACATCTTTACACAGAAACACACTTACACACAAACCCGTTTACACGGAAACACTTTTACACACAGAAGCCTTTACACACAGACACTTTTACACAGATTCACTTTTACACACAAACACTTTTCCACACAAACATCTTTACACAGAAACACTCTTACACACAAACCCGTTTACACACAAAGACTTTTACACACAGAAGCTTTTACAAATAGACACTTTTACACACAGACGCTTTTACACACAGAGGCTTTTACACACAAACACTTTTACACACAAACATCTTTACACAGAAACACTCTTACACACAAACCCATTTACACACAAAGACTTTTACACACAGAAGCTTTTACAAACAGACACTTTTACACACAGACGCTTTTACACACAGAGGCTTTTACACACAAACACTTTTACACACAAACACTTTTACACGCAGAAGCTTTTACACACAGACGCTTTTACACACAGACGCTTTTACACACAGACGCTTTTAGACACAGAAGCTTTTACACACAGAGGCTTTTACACACAAACACTTTTACACACAAACACTTTTACACACAGACGCTTTTACACACAGACGCTTTTACACACAGACGCTTTTACACACAGAAGCTTTTACACACAAACACTTTTACACACAAACACTTTTACACACAGAGACTCTTATACACAGAGACTCTTATACCCAGATGCTTTTACACACAGACGCTTTTACACACAGACACGTCCGGCACAAGTAAAGTCGCAATTTTACTTCAGTTTTTGCGCATCGACCGTCATTTCGTGCGAAAGGGTTGCTCGGGGGCAAATAAAATCGCAATTTTACCGCAGTTTTTGCGCATCGACCCTCATTTCGTGCGAAAGGGTTGCTCGGGGGCAAATAAAATCGCAATTTTACCGCAGTTTTTGGCGATCGACCTTCATTTCGTTCGAAAGGGTTGCTCCGGCACAAGTAAAATCGCAATTTTACCGCAGTTTTTGGCGATCGACCCTCATTTCGTGCGAAAGGGTTGCTCCGGGACAAGTAAAATCGCAATTTTACCGCAGTTTTTGGCGATCGACCCTCATTTCGTGCCAAAGGGTTGCTCCGGGACAAGTAAAATCGCAATTTTACCTCAGTTTTTGGCGATCGACCCTCATTTCGTGCGAAAGGGTTGCTCCGGAGCAAGTAAAATCGCAATTTTACCGCAGTTTTTGCCGATCGACCCTCATTTCGTGCGAAAGGGTTGCTCCGGGACAAGTAAAATCGCAATTTTACCGCAGTTTTTGCCGATCGACCCTCATTTCGTGCCAAAGGGTTGCTCCGGCACAAGTAAAGTCGCAATTTTTCCTCAGTTTTTGGCGATCGAACCTCATTTCGTGCGAAAGGGTTCACGTTTCGTAACTCCCCGCCGGCACCACCCTCGGCCTAAAGAGAGAAAGATAAAGAGGCGAGAGAGAGAAAAGGGAGAGAGAAAGGAGAGAAGATGTGAAGATGAGAAGATGTGAGAGAAGGTGTGAAGATGAGAAGGTGTGAGAGAAGGTGCGAAGAGGAGCAGATGTGAGAGAAGATGTGAAGATGAGCAGATGTGAAGATGAGCAGATGTGAGAGAAGATGTGAAGATGAGCAGATGTGAAGATGAGCAGATGTGAAGATGAGCAGATGTGAGAGAAGATCTGAAGATGAGCAGATGTGAAGATGAGCAGATGTGAAGATGAGAAGGTGTGAGAGAAGGTGTGAGAGAAGGTGTGAAGATGAGAAGATGTTTTACAGACCCCCACTATTGGAAGAACCCTGCGCTCAGACGCTCTCGGGAAAAAATGTATATATATATATATGTATATATATATATTATTTTTCTATATTTTTATATTTATATATATTCATAGCGTATGTATTTTTCACTGACATATGTATATATATATATACGAGATATTTTCACATCCTCTCAACCGTGTCTGGGCGCCTGTTAGCACCAGCGGGTCGCTTGTAGATCTAGTTCAATCGGTTACAAGTCGTGACCAAAGTTTTGCTCATGTGGCAAACCCCAGCCAGTAGGTTCTGTTGGCCTCAATCATGTGTGGGCCAGAACGGACCAGAAGGGAGCAGGAAGTGGCGCAAGCAACGTGGGCAACATGATTTTTTTGCCGCTGTTCACTATCACAACAATGTCATACGTACAAGTTCACTTGTCACAGCTTGTAAGTTTCAGAGCGTCGCAAAGTCTTCCGCCCAACGAGGCAATTCTGATCTCCTTGTTGGGCCCGGAAGAGAGCCGCAAGAGGAGGAGCACTTTTCTCACGAATCTTTCCAAAGCAGCAGAAGAAGGAGCCGTGGCTCTTGCATTGCTGCTTGGCAAGCAAGACGGAGTTGTGCTCTGCTGCTTCCTGAGATGAAGCAAATGCTGCGGTCTCTCCCGCTGCCCCCATGAGGGAGGAAAAAGTACAATTCCAGAGCTATGTTGCTACAAGTCCACTAAGCACCTGCACGGCCATTCGCCATCGTTTGCCAGCGTCCCAAACTGCCTTCCGCCTAATCATCATCACCATCATCGTCATCAGCATCACCATCATTATCATCATCACCATTGTGAGAGTGAGGTCATTTGGACCCTTGCACCATGGTTCCCACGTGTGGCTTTTGGTTCAAATCTACCCTGACTTAGGGCCCTTGAGCTGTTGGTTGCAAAAACGGTCCCTAGCGCAATTCAAACTGGTAGCGGAGCTGGTTGCCGGAGAGTTCACTCCCGACATCCGGACTCTCACGGTGATAGCCTAGGTCCGAAACTTGTGTGTGTTTGTTGTGTGTAAGTGTGTAACGCGGAACAACCTGAAGAGTCGCAGAAACCCCGTCGAACGCAATGTCGATGGCCGGCCTGAGGTACTTCCCAAGCAGTCCCTCAGGACCATTGGAGACAAAGAGTGGAGCCTACGTGTATAGTGGAGATCCATCCCACTTTCACGAATGGCAATTCAGAACCCTTCTTCGTGTAGAACTCTGCAAGAAGAAGATGGAACAGAAGGCCAAGGAAAAGGCCAAGGAAGCATCCAGTTCCCCGGTCAGCCCTGCTAGCAGTGGCCGGAGGAGACGTGAGCCGACAGAAGCGGCTGAGCAAGAGGATGCTGAAGAGACTGCTGCTGAAGTGTCGCCTCAAGCCCCTTCAGGTGAGCCTTCAGCTGGACTTGGTGGTTTTGCTTCACCCCGTAGTCAAGAGGAGCACGATCTGTTGGACGTGTCCCCATATGTGGAGCTTGTCACTAAGGTCATGGAAGGTCTTCGAGGTGATGCATTTCTGGTGGCAAAAGACTTGGGTCTGAATGCATTGATGGATGTTGGACCTCCTACCGGACTGGAATTGCTGGTGGAGAAAATCAAGGAGCATGTGTTCCCTTTGAGGTCACATGAAGCAAGGGAGCTGTTCAGGCTTGGACAACAGGCCAATGGCCCCCTCAGCCGACAGTCTGCAGAGACGATCTTGTCCTTCATTGGAAGGAGGAAACGATGGTGGATTCAGCTGAAGGAGCTCGACCCAGAGATGGCAATTTCCACCCAGATGCGAGCTGAGCTTCTCCTTGAGACATCAGGCCTAAGCCGTCAGGAACAACTCATGGTCAAGACTGCTTGCCCAAAGCCTAGCTTTGAGGGATACAGTGAGATCTTGTTGGAACACCATGGAAGGATCCATTTGAGGGATTCGAGAAACTTGGCCCCTCCTTCAAGGCCCTTTCAACCGAAAGGAGCAGGAAAGAACAAAGGAAAGGGGTGGTATCGATCAGGCTACATTGCAGGTGAGTACAACGACCATGGAGGTGATGAAGCAGCAGATGATGGAGATGACTACAACTGGAATGAGGACTACGACAGATGATTGTGACTGGGTATCAGATGATGACCTTGGCATTGCCCTGACAGCCATTGCAGCCTGTGACATGGACGAGACTTCAACAGAAGGTCTTGAGGAACTTGGAGAGGCATGCCAACACCAGTTGCAGGCCTACGCTGCTGTAGGACGTGTCAAGGGAAAAGGACCCTTCAAGGGATCAGGGAAAGGAAAAGACAAAGGCAAAGGAAAGGGCAAGAGGGTTGTGAGGACCCAATTGTCCATCGAAGACAGGAAAGTCAGACTTGCCAGTCTGAAGAAGAACAGCCGATGCCTACGATGTGGAGGCTATGGACACTGGGCAGGTGACCCAGAATGCAAAATGCCAAACAAGAAGCCGAATGCCACTGCATCAGCCCCAGGCCAAACGTCGAGCCAAGGAAAAGTTGGCTACCTGGCCCTGAGTGATTCCTCAGGAGATGATGACTTGCCTTGTGTGGTCATTGAAGCAGGAACCAAGAAGAAGTCGTGTGGGTATATCGGTTACAGAACACCACAGGGATCACCAGCAAAGGCCAAAGCTAGATCCCCCTTACGACCTTCTCCTGTTTCAAGTGATGGCAGTTTTTCCCATGTGTCCCATGCATCCCATGCCTCAGGTCCAAGAGTGCCTAGGATGCCCAACTTTCGTGCCAGACGAGAGAACCCAATGGACGACATGAGTCTTCCACCAGGGAGCGATCATGTCTTCACGTTTGGGCAGCACAAGGGGTACACGTACCATGAGGTGTTGATGCAGTACCCAGGGTATTATGTTTGGGGTCGCAATGAACCAGGAACGTCTAGGATCCTGAACCAGTTCTTGGATTGGGTTGATATGTACTATGATGTTGACCATGGAACCCATCAAGTAACCCCAAAAGCAGCCCCAGAAGCAGTGGAGCCACGACCAAGCCCTGTGCCTGGATCGAAGCACAAGACTGCAGCCAGAAAACCTCCAAACCCTCCTGTGGAGATCCCTGGCCACGTCTGTAGGGACTTCATGAGGTGGGGAAGCAATGCCTATGTTGAGAAAAGGACATATAGGGATTGTGGTAAGGTCACAGTTACCCCAAAGAACCCTACATATGCCCATGACCCTGAAACATGCACACATGCAGTCACTGACAAAAGGGGATCGACCAAGAGCACCAGCAGAACGTTTTGTCTGCTGTGTGGAACCCATGTGGACGAGATGCCACGTGATGAAGGGAAGCGCAGGGAAGCCTTGGGAAGGGCTGTGAGTCAGTCTGCTGCACCCTTGGTTGACCTGGCAGAAGATCTGTTGAAGTATGAAAGGTTGGAACTCCTTTTGAACACCGAAGATACAGTGGCTGTGATGCGCCAATTTCAACATGACTGTGAAATTGGGTTGGAACATGACCACCACATGCGCGCCAGTGTCATGGTTGACATCCTGCGCAACGCAATTGAGGCCGTGATGGAAGCCAGAGAGACGACCCATGCAGCCTACATGGCACTCTCCCCTTTGGAGGACGAGCTGGAATGTGATGCACTTCCAGTGGTTGATGTTGTTAATGATGAGCACGTTTGGGGAGTGTTGGACGAGGGTTGCAACTCAACTGTTTGTGGACATGATTGGATGGAATCATGTAAGACCAAGTTGAAAAAGATTGGTTTTGATGCACCCATGCAGTCAGATGAACAGAAGGCATTCAAAGGTCTTGCAGGCAATGTGCGCCCCAAAGGTCGATACAGAATCCCATTTGCACTGGAACCTGAAGGTGGTAAGAAGTTGCCAGGTGTTTTGGAAACGTATGTGGTTGTGGAGCCTGGTGATCCTACACCTTTGTTGCTGTCACAACATGCTCAAGCAGCATTGGGTTTGGTGAAGGACATGGCAACATCCACATGCACACTTGGTAGGAATGGACCCACCTTGAAGTTGCACAGAACCAAGGATTCAGGACTTTTGTGTGTTTGCCTTAGCAAGGGTTTGATCAACATGTCGTTCAGACAAACTCCAACGCAGATCAGGGAGTTGAGAACCCCTGACAACATGGCATATGTCAGCACCACTCCTCGCACCATGGCCCCTGCTGGACAGCAAGTGCTGATCTACACTGCAGGGAAGGATTTTTGCCCTCCTTTGGACGCCTACTGCAACGATCCATCAGCGCGCAACTTGGAGAGACTCTGCCAGAACTTTGGTTTGGGTGACAGAGAAGTCTTTGTGGTTGACACCCTGGAGCTGGGAGACCCTCATCATGACAAGAGTTTGAGGAGTCACATTGGAACTCACCCTGACATCTTGGCAGGGCTTGCGCGCAATGACTGGACGATGCAGGTCATGCATGCTTTGGTGAGGCGAGTGAAGCAGGCAGTTGATGACAACAAGTCAGTTGCAGTGGTAGCCTACTGCAGGAGGAATCGGCACAGGAGTGTGGCCCTGGGCTGGTTGGTTTCATGTGCCTTGGAGTTCTTGCAGATCAGTTGCAGTTTGACACATGCAAATGCTCGAACCAGTTGGCAGCAGATGTCAGGTGGATGTCGTGGCAGATGTGAGCACTGTCAACATGAGAACACAGATGCCAAGACCGAAGCAGAGGATCATGCAGGGAAGTTGTGTGATTTAGCTCGTTGTGAGATGAACGAGAAGGACATGAGTGTGTTGGATGATGTCTGTGAGGTGAGGGGTATTGGATTGGCACCAGTACCAAAGGCAGCACCCTCAGCACCAGCACCGAGAGCGCCAAGACCAAGAGCGCCTCCTGAGCCATCGAGAGTATCTTCAGCGAGTGCTGCAGCACGACCTGCCCCTGCAACACCACCACCGATGACACCACCAAGAAGATCATCACCGAGGAGAAGGACACCAACACCACCGAGAAGATCGAGGTCTCCACCCAGAGAGGGACAGCAGACAGAGGCCTTGATTGCAAGGATCAGTGAGCTGACCTCAGTGGTATCTCAGTTGGTTGCTGAGAGAGACCAAGCACGAGCCTCAGCATCTTCAACCTACAGGAGTCGACGAAGCAGAAGCGACTCCAGAGACTCGAGGAGGAGAGGACGATCACGATCTCCAAGGGAAGGTCGCTACGGAGAAGCGCCTTGGCGTCGAGAGGTGTCATATCGACGACCAAGGACGCCACCGAGACCACCTCCAAGACGAAGTCCATCACCACTTCCTCGTCGACGACCTCCAGCAAGACAAATGAGCGTAGAATCAGTGATGGCTGGTTGGCCAAGTCATTTGGACTTGCCTGCCAGGGAGGATGATGGTACCTCCTGGAACAAGCGAGTTGATGCCCACGGTCTTTCTGTGGAGCTGTTGGATACCATGTGGTATGCAGCTGCTGTGGACCACCAGAGTGGCTACAAGCAGAAGTGCTTACGCTGGATTGGGCCTTACTTTCCAGGCACAACAGCTGAAGAGAGAAAAGTGCAGATCGTGGAGCAGAACAACATGGCTGCGAACGTGAAAGTCGCAGTGCTTGGGCCAGACTACATTGGGATGTGCTTGCAAGATGAATCATCCAGTGTAAAAGGTCTCAGGAAATCTTGGGCATCACCTTCAATGAGGGTTGAAGGATGGAGTGTCACCATCTATGACTACATCGACAGAAGTTGGACTGTTGATGGAACGTATCCAGTGGAGTCAGAACTGGAGTATCAGCATGAGTCCGCTGGGAGGATCTTGGTGTATGCTCCCACAAGGGAAGCTGAGGACACACCTCCTGATGACCCAGGTGATGGAGGTAACAACGGCGACAACGGTGACAATGGAGATAATGGAGATGACAACAACGAAGGTAATGGCCATGAAGATGGACAGGATGACCAGAAGGAAAATGATGAAGTCGAAGAGATCACAGATGAAAGCACGCACCTTGCTGTGGCAGAGGATGGTGGGGTAGATGAAACCATGGAACCCCAAGAACCCATGGATGTGGTTGAAGAAGTTCCCACAGCACATGCTGCAGTAACTGTCCCAAAAGAGGAAATCCCTGAACAGAAAACCCCTGAACTTAAGGCTTTGGGAGTAGTTAAGGGGACCCCTGAAAAACTTGCAATGCCGCACTTTGCCAAGGCCTTGACGATGCCTCCCAACAAATACATCGATCTCAACAGCGACGACGACAATGATCCAAGTGGAGCTACTGGATCAGAAGCAGTTGCGACTGCAGTGAAGCTAGAGGTGAAAACAGAGCATAACCCATGTGCGCTGTTGGGAGCCTTGATGTCCAGTGAGTCAAGGGTAATGGACAAAAAGGACAAAAGTGTGGTAACCTCAGGGTTGAAAATCATGCAGCATGAGGACGAAGTCATGAGGGCTATGGTTGGGATTTCTCATTTGCAAGAATCGGTTCACATGTTGGTTTTGAAAGATCCCACTGTCAATCTGTCCAGTTGGAACGATGTCCATGTCATGACTGTTGACCCCAGTTGGGAAGACACATGCAAGAAGCTTGCAGCTAGGGTCTCATCCCAGAGCCCTGGACTGGTTGCAGTGTACATGGAAAGCCCCACTTGGAAGCAGATCCAAGATGTCCATTGTGAAGCCGACATGAATCAATGCACGGTTGTGGTTTTCACCCCATACCTCGAGAGCCTGGTTGACAAGGGTTATTGCTTTGGGGGTGATTTGTGCCTGTTTGTTGCAGGAGACCGCAATGATGCACTGTTCAGGCTGGCAGTGGACTGGAACGAGGGTCAAGAGAGCATGGCACCAAGGACATTCCAAGACGCATGCAACATGGAGTTTCATGAGCTGTTGAAAGGTCATTCAGAGAAGCTTTACCTAGATAGGTACGCACAGACATGTTTTGTTGGTGAAGCAACGGATGAGCTGTCTGGATCGGATGACCAGATGCTGAATGATCCTGACAAGCCCCTGACTCCAGCAGAGAACGAGCAACTCATTTTGGATCAACTTGCAATCCCTGGAGCCCCATTGGATGAGGTCCAGAGGAGAGCGCAATGGAGAGCACTGCCCACACGAACTAGGATTGCCATCCGACGTTTGCACAGGCAATTTGGCCATCCAACACCTGCTACCTTGAAGAACATCCTGAAGGCAGGAAGGGCATCTCCTGAGCTGATCGAGGCAGCTCGATTGGTGAGGTGCCAGGCATGTGAGGACTCAGCAAAACCCCCAAGGGATCACCCAGTAGGAAGTCATTTCAACTTTGAGTTTAACTCTATGTTGGGTTTTGACGTTTTGGAAATGAGGGATCATTTGGGGAACAAGTACTCAGTGATGTCGATGGTTGACATTGCAACGGGTTTTCACATGTGCGAAGTTGTCAAGGAAGGTGGAGGACAGCCTACTTCAGAGGCATGTGCCAAGGCATTGATGACCAAGTGGATTGCTTGGGCTGGCTGGCCAAAAGCATGCATCATGGATCGAGGCCTTCACAACCGAGGCGCAGTGACCAAGATGCTAGCCAGTCATGGGTGTAATATCCAGTTTGCCCCTTTGGAAACCCCAGCTGCGATAGGAAAGGTAGAACGTCACGGGGGTATCCTAAAAGCAATGGTCAGAAAGGTGGTTGCTGATACTGAAACAGCAGGACTTGCAGACTTTGAGATGTTGCTGCAAGAATGCACATCCACAAAGAACAGCATGCAGAGAACAAATGGCTATAGTGCAAGCCAATGGGTTTTAGGAAAACAACCACGCATGCCAGGCTCAGTCACAGACATGTCAGAGAGCACTGACTTGGGCGTGATTGAAGCGAAAACAGATCCAACTGTGGCGTACCACAAGGTGCACGCCGCAAGAATGAGTGCACAGAGAGCCTTTGTCCATTTGGACACAAGCAACAGGGTTGCACGTGCGCTGACACGCAATGCAGCGCCCCAGCACAAAGAGTACCTAGTAGGTGATTTGGTTTGTTATAGGAGGGACGCACAACAGGGTGGCACAACATGGAGCACAGCATCCCGTGTGATTGGCCATGATCCCCACAATGGTTTATGGCTGTTGCACGAGGGAGTCCCAATTTTGTGTAGCACATCACGTGTGAGGTCTGCCAACGAGAGCGAGGCCTTGGCTTTCTCCATCTTGAATGGGGAATCTGTGCTGCCAGATGCTATTGTGTCCGGCCCTCAACAACAGAAGTACATCCATCTTGAAGATGAACAACAAGGACCAAAGTTCCCAAACCCAGTTGGGGTCTTTGATGATGTGGATGACGACGCCCCTCAGGGGAGCAGTGCGCCGTCAAGAGCCCCAGCAACACCAGGAAGACGGTCGAAGACCAAAGATAAGACGGGCCAATCAGAACGAGCTGGCCCGTACACACGAGCCGCTCCAATGACCCCAGGTGCATTGCCTGGTGACACGATGATGGCCGAGCTAGTGGACGGAGACCACTGGCGCATTTCAAAAGATGTCGCAATCAGAGTCCATACACAGCCCAGGAAGCGAGAGTACAACACGATGGTTGATGGTGAACTGCCAGAAGGTTTTCAGGACTCAGGTTTTGCAACAGTGAGAAAGATCTTCAGGAATGGGGATGTAAAAACAAACGAAACGGGTAAAGTAAGTAACGTAGAAGAAACAGACGCTTGGACCGGTTTCACCGTTTTTCGAAGGGCACAAGACCCATTCGAGCGCGCGCGAGCCATGGATCTGGAACTGGACTTGGAACCTCTGAGGTCCTTCATTGCACAGCGCATTGTGGAGGCCGAGGAGACGGTTCAATCTGGGAAGGTGGCCAAAACAGTGGACATCAGAAAGGTCTCACCAGAGATCAGGACCTTGATGATGGAACCACGAACTGCAGAGTGGGAGAAGTACAAGAGCTTCAACGCTGCAATTCCCATTTGGGGAAAGGAGCTTCAGAATCTGCTGGATGAAGGTCACAAGGTGATACCATCTAAATGGGTTGAAACAGATAAACATGAACACCTTAAGGGAACCCCAGAATATAGTCCCAAGATGAAAGCTCGACTGGTGATTTGCGGTAACTTCGAAGATGTCAGTCGCGAAGATGTGAGGTGCGATGCTCCGACGGCAGATGCGGAGTCCCATTGCCTCCTGGCGAGTTGGGCAGCTTCGGAGAGGTTGCGTCTGAAGGGAAGTGACGTGACAAATGCCTATTTCCAAGCGAAGCCACTGACAAGGTTGCTACTGATGAGGCAGCCGACAGGCGGACTTGGAGATCCAGATGTGCCTGCAGAAGCGTGTTTGCTCTGTAGGGTGCCCATCTATGGTTCAATCGATGCAGGTAGAGGTTTCTACTTGCGCATGGATTCAGAAGTGAAGACAGCAGGTATGAAGGCGTCAAAGGTGATGCCTGCCCTGTACTATCATCAGGACGAAAATGGTGAATTGGATGCGATGCTTTGCACCCACGTAGATGACCTATTGTTTGCCCACAAGCCAAGTGGAGCAAAGGTGATCGAGGAGATCCTTGGAAAGTTCTCAGTCGGAAAGACTGAAGAAGGAAGCTTCAGGTACTGTGGACGTCGGTTTACCCAGCACGATGATTTCACGATCGAAATCGATGCTGAGGAGAATACCAGAGGAATCAAACCAATTTGGATTGACAAGTCCCGTAAGGGAACTGACGTTGTCACAGAAAAGGAGCTGACAAGCCTCCGGTCAGTGACGGGATCACTGGCGTGGGTAGCACGGTACTGTCGTGCAGACTTGGCGTACAAGGTGAATGAGCTGCAGAGACTTTGCAATTCAAAGGCCACAGTGTCAGACTTGAAGCTGGCAAACAAGGCTGTTGAGCTGGCGCGCCAGAATCAGAACATGAAGCTGGTGTACAAGGCCAATTGGATTGACTGGAAGGATCTTGCAGTGGTGACGTACAGCGATGCGTCATTCGCAAATGAACCTGGCTGCAAGTCGCAGCAGGGCAGGATCCACTATCTAACTGCAGCTTCGCGTTTAACGGAGAAGGACCATAGCATCCATGTGATCGGGTTCGCTTCGTCAACATTGAAGCGAGTGTGCCGAGCAACTTTGCAGGCCGAGTCGTACGCACTTCAGAGTGCGGTTGAACACGGTGACCGCTTGAGATGTGTCCTGTGTGAATTGACCGGCAAGTTGGCCACGATGACTGACTGGCACGAACAATGCCAAATGAAAATGAAACACGTTTGGGTGTCTGACTGCATGAGTTTAGTCGAGCATCTAAACGCAGAAGTGCCGAAAAAGGTTTTTAAGACAAGAGACTCGGAATCGAGCTCGCGGCACTGCGACAGTCATTGTGGACCGGGAATGGCCAGCGGACTTCCCAGGAGTTTATGCCCCACGGGGACGAACTTGTTTGGACGGAAACGTCCAAAATGTTGGCCGACGCTCTGACTAAGTCAATGCGTCCGGATCTACTGGTCAAAGTTGTACAGACTGGCCGTAATACATATGCATGAAACATATCAACACGATGTGTGGCCTGAGCCACCAGCTGGAATAGCCCGCTGGGAAATCTGTAAAGACCTGGTAGCCTGAACTGCCACGTGAGAACATGTAGATAAGACGGGTGTGAGAGTGAGGTCATTTGGACCCTTGCACCATGGTTCCCACGTGTGGCTTTTGGTTCAAATCTACCCTGACTTAGGGCCCTTGAGCTGTTGGTTGCAAAAACGGTCCCTAGCGCAATTCAAATCCATCATCATCGTCGTCGTCATCGTTATCATCGTTATCATCATCATCACCATCATCATCATCATCACCATCATCATCATCATCAGCATTGCCAACATCATCCTCATCATCACCATCATCATCATCAGCAGCAGCATCATCATCCTCATCGTCATCACCATCATCATCATCCTCACCATCATCATCATCGTCATCATCAACATCAACATCAACATCAACATCAACATCAACATCAGCAGCATCACCATCATCCTCATCATCACTATCATCATTGTACCCCCCGAAACCCCTCTCACCCTAAATGGCCAGAAGTAGTTTTTTCGAGGATTGTTAGATGACCTGGCAAACTGTTCTGTTGGTCAAGACTCACATCCGTAGTGAACATGGCATGCTTGATAGAGATGCCATATTGCCTCCCGAACCTCCCCGCCCTGCATGGTGAGAAATAAGTCTATTTGCAAGGCTTGTAAGAAGTCTATCACCGTAGCAAGTAACCAGTGTCATGGTGCCCATGCGCAGATCCCCTTCCGTATCCTCGACAGCTGCACCTCTTTGCTGCACGGTGCGTGGGGAATGCGCGCGCATGGGCACAGACGCCGTGTTGTCTATACGGGCAAACGACCATGCCTGCGCGTACTTGCACCCCAAACGTCTCCAAGCTGGTACATTAAGGACACCCAAAAGCCAGATAGGAAACCATAGAAATATTATCCAGGCGATCGTCGCACATTCTACGCATTGTAACTGTAGCTCTCAGATGTGGAAAAACGGACACAATTGTAGAGATCCCTTCCTTGACCGGCTTTTTCATAATATGCATTCCTGCTTTCATATATTCATATTTCCCCACCTGCCAGGTGACGGCCTCTAGATTTTATCAGAGTTGCTTGCTCCTTCTCCTTCTCCTTCTCTCCTTCTTCCCCTTCCTCCTTCTGGTCTTCACCTGCCAGCTCCAGATCTCAGTGGGCACTGCCGGGCCTCAACTGCCTGACCTCACCCGAGCTCCATCTCACTGAGCACCGGACCTCACCACGAGCTCCAGGGTTATTGGGCCTCAACCGCGAGCTCTAGATCTTAGAGGGCACTGCCGGACCTCAACCGCTCAGTGGGCACTGCCGGGCCTCACCACAAGCTCCAGGGCTCAGTGGACCTCAATCTGAGAACGGATGCCGGATTCAGAATGCCAGAATAGAACGTCAGATAGAATGCCAAAAAGAATGCTAGGATGAATGCCAGAAAGCATGCCAGGGTGAATGTCAGATAGAATGGCAGAATAAAACGTCAGATAGGATAGCAGGATAAACTGTCAGAACCAGATACAATGCCAGATAAAATGCCAGAAGAGATGCCGTATAGATTATCAAAGAATGCCAGATAGAATGCCAGAGAAATTTCAGGCTAGATGCCAGAAAGGATGCCAAAGAGAATGTCAGAATAGATGCCAGGGAGAATGCCAGAATAGAATGTCAGAATAGAACGTCAGATAGAATGCCAGAATAGAATGTCAGAAAATATAAGCTGCATGTACTTATGACAAAATAATGCCATTGTGGAGATCACTGGAAGTAAAGTATTTTTGGTGTACATGTGTTCCAAGTCAACCGAAACATGACCCAGCACCCCAGCAGGAACATTTCGGGATTTGACCGGCTTGCTGGCAGCCGTCATCACTCACGAGGGATAGCAGGCATGATAGACAAAGTCAAGAAAGAGATTTGAGAGATCACCCAAGTTCCTGATATGATGTGGGCAGCTGTAAATTCCATGTCTTTCCATGGGTTAAGAACCTGATAGAATCCACAAACCCAAATGCATGTTGTAAATGCTCACGTAGAAGAAGGGTTCGTACTGAACAAAGAAAGCGAACAGGAGATGCTGGATGGCATTAAAAGCCACTCTTGCAGAAGAGTCTTGCTTGACACTCTTCTGGGACACTCTTGCTCGACACTCTTGGGACACTTTTTCACAAATATTTTCCAAATCTACTTTTCACAAGAATTCCAAGAATTACTTTCTGATACTACTTTATACTACAAAGCTTGCACCAAGCAACTCCCAGTACTACTTTGTACTGCAAAGCTTGCACAAGGCACTTCCCAGCACTACCTTGCATGGCAAACCTTGCACAAGCAACCTCCTCTCCATGCTTTCTGAACCGTCGAAGATTTAGAGAGCACAGTCGGCAAGACGTTTGAAACAGGTCTGAAACCACCAAAAAACCACAAAGCACTTCACACTCTCCACTGCACATCACACTCCACGCTCTGCACTCCACACTGTACACTTCACGCTACAAAGCTTGCACAGAGTACTTCCCAGTACATACCACTTTGTACTACAAGGCTTCCACAAAGTACCTCCCGTCTCCCAGTACTGCTTTGTACTGCGAATCTTGCGCAGGGTACTTCCCAGTACTACTTTGTATTACAAACCTTGCAGCAGCTTCCCAGTACTACTTTGAATTACACGGCTTCCACAAAGCGACTCCCAGTACTACTTTGGACTACAAAACTTCCACAAACTACTTCCCAGCACTACTTTGTACTACAAAGCTTGCACAAGGCACTTCCCAGTATTACTTTGCACTACAAACCCTTGCACAAGCAACCTCCCGGTACTAATTTGTACTACATCGCTTGCACGAAATACATTCCGGCACTACTTTGTATTACAAAGCCCGCCAAAAGTATTTCCCAGTACCGCAAAGCTTCCACAAAGTACCTCCCAGGACTACTTTGTACTGCAAAGCTTGCACAAAGTACCTCCCGGCATCTCCCAGTACTACTTTGTACTGCAGGGCTTGCACAAGGCACTTCCCAGCACGCCTTTGTACTACAAACCTTGCACAAGCAACCTTTCTTGCATGCTTTCTGAACTGCCGAAGATTTAGATAGCACGGTCTGCAAGAGGTCTGAAACCACCAAAAAACACACTTCACACTCCACACTGCACGTTCTCCACTCAATATCTCCAAACCTCACCCTCCACTCTTCACAGTTCACGCTCCGCACTCTACACTTCACACTTTACATTTCCCGCATTAGACTCCACACTTCACATTTCACACACTCCACACTTCACACTTCACAGTCTCCACCCCACACTCCACCATTCACCCTCCGAAACTTCGCAGTCTCCACTCCACACTCCACACTCCACAACTCACACGCCATAAACTTCACACTCTCCACCCCACACTCCACACTTCAACTCGACACAGCACAGCCCGCACCCCACACTTCACAGTTCCCGTATCTCATTTCCCACATCACCCTTCCCACTCCACACTTCACGCTTCACATCCACAATTCACACTTCGAACTTCACACTCCACATTTCACGCTTTCCCCTCCATATCTCCACACTTCACACTCCCCACTTCACACTCCACACGTCACAGCCCGCTCCACTCTTCACACTGCACATGTCACACCCCACGCCTCACACTCTCTCCTGATTGCCGCGAAGCCCCGCGCCTGTCACGCGAAATGCACGTTCACAACTTGAAAAAAGTCACCTTTTTGGGAAAATCCTAGAGACACAGCGACGAGACCCTCCACTGCACTTCACACTTCACATTTTCCAACGTCACACTCCACACGTCGCACTAGACAGTCAGACACTCCACACTTCACACTTCACTCTTCACAGTCTCCACTCCACACTTCATGCTCCACACTTCACACTTCACACTTTTCGCCCCACACTTCGCGCTCTCCACTTCACACTTCACACTCCGCACTGCACACTCTTCACTCCATATTTCCACACTTCACACTCCATTCTTCACAGTTCACACTCCGCTTCACAGTTCACACTCCGCTTCGCAGTTCACACCCCGCGCTCCGCACTCCACACTTCACACTTTACATATCCCACATCACTCCACTCTTCACACTGCACATGTCACACTCCCCACCTCCCACTCTCCCCTGCACACTTCGCACTTCACACTCTCCTGAGCGCCCCACGCTTGCCACGCAAAATGCACTCTCGCAACTTCAACAACGTCTCCTTTTTGGCAAATCCTCGAGGCACAGCAACGAGACCCTCCACTGCACATCTCACTCCATCCACGCTTCACACTTCACAATTCACACCCCACATATCACACTCTCCACTCCATATCTCCGCACTTCACACTCCACACTTCACACTCCACAATTCACACTTCACACTTCACATGTCACACTTGAGGCTTCACACTCTCCACTTCACACTTCACGCTCCGCACTGCACACTCTTCATTCCATATCTGCACACTTCACACTCCACACTTCACAGTTCGCACTCCACACTTCACATTTCACATTTCCCGCATCACGCTTCACACTCCACGCCCCACATTTCACACTCTCCACTCCTTATCTCCACACTTCACGCTCTTCACTCCATACCTCCACACTTCACACTCCACACTTCACACTTCACACTCCCCACTTCACACTCCACACTCCACAGTCCGCTCCACTCCTCACACTGCACATGTCACACCCCACGTTTCACACCCTCCACTGCACACTTTCACACTTCACACTTCACACTCTCCTGAGCGCCACGAAGGCCCACGCCTGCCACGCGAAATGCACTTTCACAACTTTAAAAAACGTCACCTTTTTGGGCCAATCCTAGAGATGCGGGGACGAGACTAAATTTTGATGAAATTTTGGCGACAAGCCTCAATGCCACGAAGTCCGACGCCTTCCACGCGAAATTCACTTTCACAACTTCAAAAACGTCACCTTTTGTGACGCTACTTATAGGCACAGCGTCGCCGATAATTAGAGACGAAAAAACGAAATGAGCCACAAACAGTCCTCCACGCCCAGAACCCCTACCAAGAAAACAAGAACCCTTCGCTACGCATTCGGGAAAAACACATCTTTCCTTGCGCAAGATTGAATGGGGTGCTGCAAAACTAATAAGTGTGCAATTAAGTGATCAGCTGTCGGTGCCCCGCGGGAAGCCACATACACAAGCCTTGGAAAGCGAACCTTTGAATAAAATTATTTCGGTATGAAGCAGTGAACCTTTTTTGTCCTCCGGTTTTACCATGTTTTGCTTTGTGCAGACCCCGTCAGCCTACCGGCACTAGTTGGCTGATTGTGGGACATTTTGGGGCGCCTTTGATGTTGCACAAGGCAGCAACTGGTCGAAGACTTCGCGAGGAGTGTGGCATGGCTCAAATTCATTGCGCGTTTTGACACAGGGTGGATTGAATGCCTGTGTAAAATTCATCCCTGGCCATCCTTTTTACGACGTGCATGCTAGAATGTCAAAGCACGTCAAGATTCAAGATTGTTTATATAATTTTATGCGCCCGTAAGTGTTAATTAAACCGCCTTCGGCATTCCGCCGGCCCTTTGGCTCTTTTATTGTCTGAAGTTTGGCTTCGAAACTTCCTTCGATTAATTACCCGCATTCTTGTGAATAGTCTTGCAGGTAACATATTTTGATTGGCCGGCCCTATGCCTGAAGACAGATTTTGTTTGAAGTCCTGTGTTTTTTTGTCCGCTGCGCCGAAGCAGGCAAAACAGGCGGAATACGCGAAGCATGTTGACAGGAGGCATCAGTACGTCGACATGCGTCGCAATAGAACGGGACTAGGATGATTGGGGGCTCATTCTGAATCCATCTTGGATTCATCCTCTTGACCGCTGAAGACTCTGCGGCTCCTTTCAATGAATAGATATGGCTTGAAAGACCACATAGCGCCCGGCCACGCATGGGCGGAAGGCGCGAGAAAGAAGAATGGCTACAATGCTACAAAAAAATCAATGGGCTATAGGAACGTCGGTCTGATGTAGAAGCCATGACAGATTGAGTTTGTGAGCTGCATCAACGAATGAACGCATGGTTGCGGAGATGCCAATGACTTGACATGAATCAGCGACGCGAAAAAAATCAGCGCGCAAATGGCTCAATGAAAGAAATGAAAGAGGGAAGGAAATTAAATCAAATTAAACGAACGGAAAGGCGAGGACATGAAACAAAATGAAATGAATGAACGAGCTACTTCTTCCGTGAGCTGCCCAGCCCGCTCCCTAAGCCAAGTTTTCTCTAAGCCACCTCTTCACTGAGTTACTTCTTCACTGAGCCACATCATCGCTGCTGCGATCCCACATAGCACAAGAATGACGCTATGTTCGAAAATTCGCAGCTGTGACAATGCGTTTAGCAACCTTCAACTGCAATTCCGCATAGCAGGAGAGCGGCAATAGCTTTGCTGTGCGCGTCCGTGCCTACACGTTGTTGCAACCCCGCATAGCAGGAGCGTCGCGCCAGATTGACCAAAGCGCTTCGTACACAGTGTGGCCTTTTCCGCGCAAGTCTGCACCCCACCATTTTTTGTAGCGTTTTGGCGGATAACCGTGCTCTCGCCAAGCTCTCGCTACAAGCATGCGCATTTTGCGACCTCACCCACGAATACAGCGCGCGCCTGCAGCGAGAAGCAACCAGTGCTGCAGTTTCGCGCTTTTTTGTGATTGCTTTTCCAAATCAAGCCCGCACCCGTGGAAACCCGCGGGCACACCAACCCTACCTTAGCGACGCCCGGAGCCACCACACCTGTAAAACACGTTGGTTCGCGCGCTTCCATGGTTGCATCCACAAATTCTCATGCTCCTGGACTGTTAATGTGATCTACTGTTTCGCTTCTCAACTACTTGATGATGCTGTTGCCATGATGGTCCACGACCGTTCGCCCGTAACTCAGAAGTTGCGAGCTAAACTTCCTGATAAACTTCCGTCGATAGTTTTTTTATGACTTGCGTGGGTTCTCTTTGCCAACGCGTTTTGATGACGCATGTTTTTGGACAGAAGAGAACTTGAAGGGAACGAAATGCACCGGGACCAAGTGCATGACGTGACACGCAGCTAAGCGTTTGCTTGTGTAACTTGAATGCCGCAAAGGACCACAAATGGTCACAAAACGGGTAGGTACAGGTAGGTACGGGAAAGCACAGGTAGGCACAGGTAAATGTCAATGTCAATGTCAAAGACTGTCAAAGAAGGGGTATGCGTATCGCATACGTCTTCAGATTTCTAAATCAGGCCCAAGCCTCTGGATTTTGCCGCGGTTGCCCTTGCCTAAAGAAGGTGTAGATGCCTTTGGTGTGCAAAATTGCTTTTGCACAGAAGGTTGCATGGTGCAAAAGGTTTTTTTGCTCAAAGGTTTCTTGTTCGAAGGCGGTTGATTTGAAAGGTCTTGGGCGAGAAACTGTTTGTTGCAGAGGGTCCTCTTGGTGAAATTTACTTTGCTTGGCGCAAGCAGGTGCAATAGCTGTGCGGGGCGAAGGTTTGATTTCTATCAAGCTCTCAGCACCGAATTTGGTTGTTTTACAAAGCTGTTGGTGTAGGCGCAGCTTGGAGCGGACGGTTTTCTACTAAGTTGTTTTGGTATGACACATCTTCGCGAGCACGTTCAGTGTAGAAGATGGAGCTGGGGCGTCTAGGACTGAGAGTCTTGGAAAATGCGTTCCATGTTTCAATACAAGCTTCTCAAAAATATAGCGCGCACGGAGCAGATTCAAATTGGATTATAGAAGCATTATCGCGCCCAGTCTCAGTCTGTTGCATCAGCCTGGTA
>CAMXCT020006740.1:306818-353673 GCA_947184155.2 Cladocopium goreaui | reverse complement strand
TGGAAAGAGAAGATCATCTGCACGACAATTGTCGCCTCCGATGACTCCAAGGACTAAGGCAAAGACTACGTCGTCGAATCCGCCTTCACCGATTCAGGACGCTACTCCATCAGGGACAGGATCTTATCAGCAAGTGAACGCCCCATCGAGTGGTAGCGACATCTTCACTACCTATCAGAGTGAATTAGCTGAATACAAGACATCACTGGAAAAGGCCACTGAAGAAGAATCCGTACTTCAGGCAAGATTGGCCGAAACGACAGCTTATGCCTATCAACAATTTAATTTCCTGGAAAGCACCACTCATCAAGAGATGATGTCAATGACCGAACAACTCCAGATGCTGAACTTCGAATTACAGGCTGCACAACAAGAAGATGAAGGTGCGACCTACAGGATCGAAGAGTTGGAAAGGTATCAGACTATGTCGAATGAAGCTGCATCTCATTTGGAACTCAAATATTCACGACTACGTTCGGAATTCGATGAACAAATGGGACAAGCAAACGCAATTATGGTGCATGTGGGCGCTGACGCGAATGCTCATATCAACCAACTCAGACTGGAATTAGAGAACGCAGAGATGAATGCAAAGCAAGAAGCTCTGGCGGTCGGCTACGCTAACGACCAAACATGTGCTTTACAAATCGAGATGCTCGAGGTTGCCAATCAGAACCAGACGATGAAGCACACCATGGCCATGAATGTCAGGCGACTGGAAACTGAGCTCGATGCTGCTGACATGAAGAGGGACGAGATCATGAAGGAGTTCCGTAGTAACATAAGATCTGAACATGACCGTTATGCAGAATGTGAACATCACTTAGCTTTGGAAGAATCGCAACTTCGATTGCAGGTGATCCACAATGAAAACTTACAATCTCGACTAGCGATTTCTGAGAACAGGGTTTCTGAAGAATCTCTAGCTGAATCAGGCGGCATGCGGGACATGAGGATAATGGGACTACGTTCTGAACTACACATGAAACAAAGTCTTTTAGATCGAATGCAACAACAACTGACTGAATCGAAGAATCAGTATCATGAACTTTCCTGTCAACAAGCCAGAAGATCTTCACCAAGCAGATCACCGCATGGAGGACCTCTATACGAGATGTATATGCAAGCCGTGCGTGAGCGTGACAGCTTGAAGGAATCCAAGGCTGAAGTTGACAAGTTGTACTTGCAAAACAGAACTGAACTCATTGACACTGAGAACCTGCTCAAAACTTTCCAGCAAAATTTCGATGAAACTGGTAAGAAGTATCAAGATGCTCTGAACAAGATCGATCACATGAGTAGCAATCCGAATGTGACGAGTAACTTGTTCGACAGTTTGCACAATGAAATCAATGACAGGGATACAGCCATTGCTCGCCTTCATACTGAACTTGAAGCCCAAAAGGACTCTCTTGAGCGTGCTCACAGGGATGCAGGTAAGTCCATCAAGATGTTGAACGACAGAAGACTCGTGATCAAAGGTGCGACTGACTATTCCATTCCCGAAAGCCACTTGACCGAGATGCATCAATTGGCTAATGAGCGTTTCGCTGAGGTAGAAGAGATGTCGAGCACCATTGCTGCCCTGAAGTTGGAAAACCAAGCTCATTCTTCTTCATCATTGAATAGACCGACTACATTACATGGGTACCCCAGTAATGCTATGCCTCGGAATGAATGTGAAGAGAAGTGTGCCAAACTGAAAGCAGAGTTGGACGAGATGAAGCAAGAGAGGAACAATGAAGTTCGAAATCTTCAAGATGAGTTGAAGAAGATGGAAGATCGGAAAGATTACTACAAGAACAATTTCTCTCAAGCTGAAGATCGTGCCAATGATGAAGAGCAGGAATACCGAGCAGAAGCTGAAGCCTTCGAGAAGCTCAGGAACGAGTACAACACCAATGTCAAGGAGTTGGAGAACCTTGAGAGGGATAGATCCAAGTCATCCGTATCTCTGAGAGAAGCCGAAAAGATCAGCCTCCAACCCTGGCCTAAGACCACTGAACTTTCATCCTGGAAGGGAAGTGTCGTTCATGAAGTTTGTGTTGCAAGTGGAGATCGAAACTATGAAGATTGGAAAGCGTGGCTAGCTCGTGTCTTGCAGATCAACCTGACTTGGAGGCTCTGGCCAAAGCACCCGATGTGAGATTCCAATCCATTGATGCCAAGCTCTCCAATGCCTTGAGGAAAGTCATTGACAATGCCGGGGACAAGTCCATGCAAGTGAAGTATGACATGTCCATGAAGAACCAATTGTATGGGAGAAGTGGGGACTTCATCAAGGGACGAGAACTATTCGCAATGATACTGATTAGCTTCAAGTCACCTGACCACACTGAAGTTCTCTACAACGCCCATCATTTGTATATGTTCAACTACTATGGAGATGACCAACTTGAGGCCTTCTACAACAAGTGGCTTGACATCGTATACAATATGAAACATGATGATCTGCCTTCCAACAATTCCCTGCGTGACACATTGTTCCGGAAGATTGAACATTCAAAGCTTATGGCCTTCGATATCAACCGATACAAAACCTTTGATGAAGGGCATCCTGAGAAGACCTATGCTTACCTAACTGGCATGATCAAAGGATACATAGCACGAGGAAAGCAAGAACGACTGTTGAAGGATAGAGAACGTGCAGTGAAACTGTCATTGTCCTCTAACAAGACGACACCTGCCCTGGAAGATGCTGACAAACCTGCTGCTCCCATTAAGACCAAGAAGGAGAATGAAGCAGCTGCATCGTCTACAGGTGATCCTCCCAAACGGCCTAAAGCGAAAGCGAAGAGTGAAGCTGCATCAGTACTTCCAACACCTTCTCCGAAATCCCATGCCGACAAGAACAACAAGAAAGGCAAAGGTGGGAAGGGAAGATCATCTTCACCCGTTGACAAGAAGAAGATTTTCTGTAACTACTTCTTCAATAAAGGAGGATGCAACAAAGGTGACAAATGTCTTTACAGTCATTCTCAGAAGGTCTATGATGCCAAGATGAAAGGTAAGAAAGGCAGAAGCGGAAGTCGAGATTCATCAAGGGGGAAAAGTAGAGGAAGTTCATCTTCAGCTGGACCCAAAAAGAAGATATGTTGGAATTGGCAAAAGGGCACCTGCACGTTCGGAAGCAAATGTAAATTCCTACATGCAGATCAATCGCCTTCAGCATCTTCAGAGAGAACCAGCAAGAAGACACCAAAGAAGAAAGCAACTCCCATTACCATTGATTCCTTCTTTGATAGCGACAATGAAGATTCTATGGATTATACCTCACCGAGGATAGCCAGCGCAAAGAAGTCTTCTGATGATCGCAGGATCTCTTTTGAACTGGAACCTGAAGTGCACGAGATTGCCATTGAGAACTACCAGGAGGGACTACCCAAGCGTATGTATCGTGACCCCAACAAGCAGTATGTCTTCTGGAAAGTCGATGATTTGACCGACGATCAGTCCAAGTCTGACAACACCCTCGGTTCAGTCCGGGCACGGGCCAAAGCTATCATCATGGACAGATGTGGACTCCATCGTTTTGTTGATGAAGTTAGAATCATTATTGGCCCCAAGTTCGACATGTTGATCAAGCTGGACAATGATCGTGATGACTTGACTTTTATTGAAGAGCTTGTTGAGCACGAAGTTGGAAACTCCCTCATGAAGTCCAAGAACAGAATGTGCATTTCATTACCAGTACAAGCCAAAGATCGCAGATTCATCCTGGATTCTGGCAGCGGACACGATCTGATTTCTGCAAGGAAAGCCGAAAGGATGAACTTGAAGCAACGAACTTGTGATCCTATCATGTTCCACACCGCCAACGGTTCAACTGCTACTCAGACGGAAGCGGAGATTGACCTGGGAACCTTTGATGTGACCTCTCATGCTTATGTGCTGGACGACACTCCGTCCGTGATGTCTCTTGGGAAACGATGCATGGAAGAAGGATACTCCTTTGTATGGCCATCTGGTCAAATGCCTTTCATGATTACGAAGAATGGAGAACGCATCGATCTGACAATCCATGACAACATCCCCTATGTTGATCTTGGAACATACGAATGCACTCCTCATGAATGCCATCATGCATCGAAGATCCATGACCTATTGACACATTCTCAAGTCGGATTCAACGATTTCAACGACATTGATGATGTTGGTCAACCCTCACGAAGAGTACATCTCGATGGAGAAAGTGGTCTTGAGACATCGACTGAGGACCACAACTGTTCCCGATATGTCAAGAAGCTCAAGGTGAAGAAGAAGAGAAGAGCAATGAACCGGCAGAAACATTCGGCAACTCCTGGAGAAGAAGAAGAAGAACCACCTGAGGGCGGCGAGTACGAACCCGGAACTCCGCTTGACGATCTTCCTGGGGACGAGACTGACTTTGAAGATGATGGTCATGGTGCTCCTGAAGACGCCGCTGAAGGTGATGAAGATGACATTGAGATCGATGTTGTCGAAGGTGAATCCAGGGTTGCCAAAAGAGGAACACTCAAGAGAGAAGCTAATAGCTTGAATCACAAGTTGACCCACAGATACAAGAATCCATATTGCGACTCATGCATTCGAGCAAAGATGAAGCACTTCAAGACTCGTCGTGGAGCATACAAGAGGGAACTCAAGAAGTTTGGCGACCTCATTACCTTTGATGCGGTGGACACATCCAAAGTCCATGATGACGTACTGGTCCTCGAGAAGGAAGTGTTGGTTGTCAGAGACTGTTTTACAGGGATCATTGGTGCTTATCCATCTGACAGAATGACCAAAGACGATGTAGTTAGAGCAGTGAAACAGTTCATCGGCGCCAAGAAGGTCAGACAGGCCTACTCTGATCATGCTCCTCAATTCATTGAAGCTATGAATGAGATGAAGATTCCAATTGATCATTCGTTACCTGGGAGACCTCAAACCAATTCAATTGCCGAAAGGACGAACCAATTTATTCTCACAGCTACTTCTACATGCCTTTTGGAAGCTGGATTACCACCTTGTTTCTGGAGAACAGCAATCCTTTGTGTATGTCATCTACTCAACGTAGAACCCAACGATGATGAATTGAGCGCTTGGTGCAAACTCCACGGATCTGAATTTGCTGGCAAACTCATTCCCTATGGTGCTCGTGTGAACTACAAGCCTCCGAAGACCAGAGAAGCAGGACAACTTCATAAGTTCGGGCCTGACTCTATTCCTGGAGTGTTTGCAGGGTATCACATTGGTCCAGGGATGCATTGGTCAAGACAATACAAAGTATGGCCTCTGAGTGAATTCGTACATCAGAATCTTGGTGACGATGCTAGCAAACCTGAACACCGTCTTCTCAAACCTCATTTGACTGAAAAGGTCGAGATGGTCACTCCATTGACATTTCCATGCAAGCAAGAATATGAGAGGGTGAACACCACATTGGAAGGAATGAAAGAAAGAGAAATCCTCGATGGCGATCCCTCCAAAGTGCCTCATGGAGATGACGAAGAACATGACCAAGATGAGGATGATGATGAGCTTGATGACGGAGACGACGGTGGACCTGGACCAAGTGGTGGAAAAGTTTCAAAGAAGCCTCTTGATGACTCCGAGGATATCTTCGACAAAGACAAAGATCCAGAAGAGATGACTCTCCAGGAATTGATCGACGCCCAACCAGACCATTGGAAGAAGGGCAAAGCTGGAGATGGGAAGATATACCTCAATGACGATGGTGAGAAGGTCAAGTTGAACGTCAAGGGTTACCCATACAAGATTGGAGATGACGGTAGACGAATGTTCAGAACGTCATTGCGTCCCAAAGGGACCTATTCTCCTGAAGAATGGCGCAAACTCTCTCAGTCTGACCGGAATACCATCCTCAAAGCCGAGAAGAAGAAGTTGGAGAAGAAAGAGGCCGATGACAAAGCCAAAAGATTGGTCGAGGAAAAGAAGAAGAAGGCAACGAAGAAGGAGAAGAAAGATTCAAAGAAAGACAAGGACGAGCCAAAGTCCAAGGACGATGAAGGTGGTGATGAAAGTAAGAAGGATGACTCTCATTCAAAGTCAAAGAAATCCGATGCAGGTGTTGGTGAAGTTGTGAAGAACAAAGTTACCTTACCTATCACATGTACAAGTACGTATCTTGATCTGTACGACATAGTCGATGATGACGATGTACATGGAAGACGATACATTGATTGTCGAAAAGTGAAGAGGAATGCTGATGCTAGTCCATGTTCCGATGCTTCTACTGATGTCCCGGACGACGAGGAATATCTCACTGAATGGGATGAATGGTCGGAGGTCGAGAAAGGACGTGGCCCAAAAGCATCGTGGAGTGGTGAAGTTTGGAGCACATTGTCAGGTGAGATTTCGAGATTCTCCATGGCTACGCCAGGCGAATCGACAATGATCAAGAATGGCAAATGTGTTAACGTCAAGAACGTGAAGAACATAGCCACTGATGATGATGAATACATTCCATTTCCAACTATGCCGTGTACTTCTGCATCCAATCAGAGTCACCGAACCAAGATACCATCAGGGGGCCTTGGAAGCAAACTTTTCAACGCAATGGTTTCACGACCCGTGGGCAGAGCTGAGATTGAGTCTAACCCAAAGGCCAAAGAGGCAATGCTCAAGGAGTGGAAAGGCCTTCGTGATCAAGAGGTATTCGACTTTACAATGGTTCGCGAATATGACGACGTTGTTGCAGAGGCCAAGAAGAATAAAAAGGAAGTACATATGGCCAGGGTCCATGGCATATGCGTGGAAAAGAATTACCAGCTGTCCGAAGACAATCCTGGTCGAAAATTCAAAGGAAGAGGCGTTCTGCTAGGAAATCAGGTGAAGAATCAGCATTGGGAGGCAGCATTCTTCCAAGACTTGGGAAATTCCCCTGCTTCCTTCGAAGCCTCGCGATGGGCAGATTTTTACGGATGTCTTCCTGGGCACTCCGTCAAGTTGGCAGATGCGATTCAGGCATACATCCAGGCTAAGTTGAAGGGACCTTTGTGTTGGGTGGAGTTACCCACTGATGCATGGCCTCCGGAGATACAGTACTGGAAGTTCCGTCGCCCTGTCGTAAGACTCGACAAAGCCCTGTATGGACACCCTGATTCAGGCACGATGTGGGAACAACATTGTGACAAGAAAGTTCAAGAAATTGGTTTTAAGCCCATTGGAGAGGAATGGCCTTCTATGTATTTTCATGATGAGCTCAAATTGCTGTTGGTAATCTATGTGGATGACCTTAAGCTTGCTGGGCCCTCCGAAAATCTGGCCAAAGGTTGGGAAATGCTGCGCACTGTTTTGCGCATTGAACCCGAAACCGACTTGGGACTTTACTTAGGATGTGTTTTATCCCAAGGTGAGACCCAATTGCATAATGGTAAGAAAGTCAAGACCATAACTTATAACATGGAAGGATTGTTAAAGTTATCGGTGGAAAAGTATCTTGACATCATTGGTAAGGACACAAAATTGAAAAAGGTATCAACTCCAAGCCTTCCAGAGGAAACGAAAAGCAGCCCGTATCGAGCTCCTTCCGATGGAAAACGCAAAGTTGAGTGTCCTTGGTGTGCACATTCCTTCGATCCAGATATGCCTGCTCTCTCCGAGACTGGCAACTCATGTCCTGGCCAAGACAGTGAGACGCTGAGCCGAGGGAATCTAGCTCCGCATGCAGCTAGTGTGCTTATGAAGCTGCTGTATGCAGCCCGCATTGCGCGGTTTGACCTGTTGAGATCCATCAATGCATTGGCACGTAATGTGACCAAATGGACAAAGGATGATGACGCCCGTCTTCATCACTTAATGTGTTATGTTAATTCCACATTGTCCCTCAAAATGATAGGATGGGTCGGAGACAAAATTGAAGATTTATCATTAGGACTATTTGCAGATGCGGATTTCGCTGGATGTGCCCAATCCTTGAGATCAACTTCAGGATCGCACTTACAAGTCCAAGGTAAGTTCACAAGATTCCCACTTGCTGGTGGAAGTAAGCGACAAGGGTGTGTTAGTCATTCTACCCCCGAAGCTGAAATTGTGGCTGCAGATACTGCACTTAGGACTCTAGGAATCCCCGCATTAAGTCTGTGGAAAGTCTTAGCCAAAGTTTTTCCTCAACTCCTGTTTCATGACGATAATCAAGGTATGATTGGTGTTGTCAGATCAGGACGGAATCCAACCATGCGTCATTTGGAGCGCACACATGGTATTTCCATTGCCTCCATGCATGAACACTTCCAAAAGGATCATTTTGTATTGATCTATGAAATTACAGCCAAAATGGCAGCCGATATCCATACTAAAGGATTCAAGAATCCCATGGCATGGAAGAAAGCTTGTATGCTAATCAACTTGTTGGAACCTCAGGACTTGCAGAGCAAAGAAGTATTGGACATGTTGCAGCCAAGCACCGATGTCGATATGACTACTCGCCAAGTTTTCCAATCCAAAACTGAGGACATCCCAAACTTCCCATACACGGAAACCCCTATCTTGCCAAAAGAAGTGTATAGGAAGGGTTTGACTAGTAAAGAGAAGCTACAATACTTGCCAGGTATGGATCCCATTTTTGTCGTCAAGCAACCGGTGTTTTATCGTCCTAAGCCACCCGGCTTGATCGTGCCGCCAGATGTATTGAGATCCACATGGGTTCTTCTCAATGGTGCCTGGACAAAGGTCGAACACCGTGCATCTCCACCAGAGCAGGCTATCAGATTTGATAAGTGGGTTGAACGAGCGTGTTTTCAGTACCATTCGCCTAACAAGCAGCCGTTGATCCCGGACACTGTTTCACAATCCGTTTCAACGACCTCAACCCACCGGGTGATGTCGTCAAAGCACGTGCATGCCCCGCCTGCCCACTCGAGCTCACTACGTGACTCGTGTGCGTCAACACCACATGACCGTGTACAGCATCTGACCGATTCACCAATGCTGATGTTCTCGGTTGATGCCTTGTTTTTAGATGCACAGACATCACCGTCTCAACACCCGAAATCCATTCACCAGTGCCTTCAGCCAGCCACACGTGTGATCAATACGCTTATGCGCCTTGTTCATGGGGGGAGTGAGGGTGAAGGATGGCATTCGCACAGTGAAAAGGGGCACCCACAGTCCACTTCAACACCTGGCCTATGTCATTCGCATCCGGAATTGGATATCATTCCGTTTGTAAAATCCACCCGAAAATCCCAAGTGTTAGGTAAGAAAAATGAAGACCATTGGCAGTGGGATGGGAAAGAGACATTGATCCGAATTCACAAAACGCCAAGAAGGCAAAACTTTGTACCACAGGATTGCGAAGACTGTCCTTGTGACCCTAGGATCATATGTGATGAGAGGGAAACTGAACAAAAGTTCAAAACTAATACTCGAGTGATCAAAGACATATGGAGATTCAAGGGCGACAATCATGAATCAACAAACAAGTTGAATGAATTTTGGACTGGAAAATCGACATTTAAGGTGCTCGCCAATGCTGAAGTGATCGATGGAGGTAAGAACTGTAAAGTGAGTCAGGGAGTAATCACGCTATGCACCAATTGCAATGACGTGAAAACTATTCCCATCACTGATGTTTTTGTCCCCTATCAATATCACATTGAAGTAGGCAAACATGAGGTTGACCATCCCAAAGTGTCGGTAATCCTTTGGAGAGAAAAGAAAAACAGAACTTTGGAATTTCAATTTTCCAAATCACCTTGTGACTTGATGACATCAAAGTATGCGAAGTTTTCCCTTGCAATCAATTTGATCGAAGTTCCTCAAGCCGTCCCATGCTTCGTCTTGTTATGTTCGGAAGAGAGAAACTGGTTTACGTTCTTGCAGAACAAAATGAAGGACGAAATGAAGTTTCATGTCGTGCCAATCACTGAAGATGACGACATGCTCTCTCCGTACGGAATCAGTAAAGCAAGGCGATGCCTTCGGACCAAACTTGATTCAATGTTCTTTGCAGGTCCATGTACAGGAGGTTCACCATGGAACCGAATCAACCGATGGGTGAGCGAAGCAACGACACAACTCATCGAAGCAAAGAAGCAGATCTTCTGGGCGATGTGGGAAGTGTTTGCATCAGTGCTAAGTGAACTTATCAATATGGGATCACCAGCCTTGCTTGAGTTGCCTAGAGGTTGTGACTACTGGAAGGACCGTAGAATGACTGATCTTGTGGAAGGAACCGTATCTCATGAACACAAATTTGATGGATGCATGTATGGCTTGAAATCACAGTTCCAAGAGACTCCCAAACCAATCAAGAAACCTTGGAAGATTGTTACATGGGGGGTGTCTTTTCCAAAGCTTCATAGAAGATGTGATCGCCGTCATGACCATGCAGAGTGTGCCGGTAGGGAAACTCGCATTACTCAAGTTTACACTAAGTGGATAGCCAAGATAATCATGAATGGAATTAATGATCATGTAATCAGGAATAGTCCATTTGTGAACGTCAGAGTGATGAAACGTTGGAAGCCGCTTGCATGTGATGACCAATTGAAAGCTGAAATGTCTCGTGATTCCGAGAATGTCCGCAGTCACCCAATCAAGTCGGTGGCAACATCCGTTTGTGCTACTCGAGAGCTCGACGCCATTGACCATTCGTTCGAGCGATCGCTACTGCACTGGTGCTTTTCGAGATTGACATCAACTTCGGTTCTTTCTTCGTGGCACTTTTCATTTTCGTGTCGACCGCTTTCTGAATTCGACTCCGACTGGTTGTTACGAGACCTACGGTTCGTACAACTATTTTCGCTGCTCGAACAGTTGTCACGAGACCTACGGTCCGTGCGACTTTATTCTGTACAAAGCGGGATGGCCGAAACCCATGATCTGAACTCAGTAGGGCAATTCGCCGGAAGCCGAATCACCGTTGCATTACGAGTGCTGAAGGGATTGTCTGAAGGAACCATTGCAGCCAAGACTCCATCACCATTCCGAGACACCCGAGGTTCGAATTTTCGACTGATCTCAGATGAGGACACAGCCAACCAATGGATTAGGTTTGGTATGCCGCCTGCAGTTGTCTACTCAGCATACTTCGCGAACTCCAGACACACCAGTGAAGCCACTGCACAAGCTCTGGAGGTAGCCTACAAGTTGTTGCAGAGAGCGCAGGACATCGAGAAGGGGTGTTCAGGATGGGAGTTTTTGTCAAAAGGGTCGAGATTCGTGAAGGTCTTTGCCAGCAGATGCCCATATGATGATGCAACTGTGGGACGCTTCATGGACAAAGAGATCTATGACAGACTTGATGAGCTCTGGATCGTATTGTCCAAAGGACACTTTCCTGAACCCTTTGATGATCAAGCCACTGCTGCAGAAACTGAGGCGAAGATCCGAAGCATGAAACAAATTTATCGAGGAACACCATCATTCAACACAGATCCGAGTGCCACATCATGGTTAGCTGTGACAAGGACCGCCGAGTACTTCAAAGTCATGGACGAGTTGACCAAGGTGAATCCGAAGTCTCCATCTGACAATGTGATAGCTATTTGACGGCAATGAAACACATGATTGAGATCCAGATGAGGCACCTAGGACATGCATTGAGGTATCACAATGAGCAGAACCCATCGGATCAGATCATATTGCAGGATGTGATGAAGGATGTGGTTGCTTTCGAAACCAACCAACCGAAAGGGAGGAGTGCAGCCCAGAACCATTTCTTGTGTTTGTTAGCCCTCGGCACGACCCTTGAAAGACACAAGACCAGCGCTCGAGGAGATGGAAACTTGCCGAGAATAGCAGAACTGTCCGAGATCCAGTTCTCGATCCTCAGGGTCTTTGACATTCCCCAGGGAATCCTTATTGGGCATGGATACAATGTCTCGATTGCCGATGAAGGGGCCAGATATACCGAGAAAGAAAGACGTCATGCTTGCCACAGTTCCCTCAAAGATTTTACAACATCAATGACCGATACTCAAGCTGGAACAGGTGGCAACATGCACAATTTCGACAACTGGGATGTCCCCCTGAACTTCAAAGATGGACGAAGACCCGACGAAGTTGACTTCTGGAACAATGAGGAGCCTTCATGGGTGAATGATGACACATCAACTGGACCTAGCGCCCAGAGTACATCCGCTCCTACGGAGGGATCACAACCAAAGGCATCGCAACAATCACAAAGTTCGAACATTCAACCGAAGAAGATGCCAAGGTCATCGACTGGCGGAGCCTCATCTTCGTCGACCCATGCAGCTTTCCGATCTGGACCTGGAGCGACATCTCAAGGTCGTACTGAACCAGAAAGAGATGAGAATTGGATTCCAACTGAAGACTGGATGAAGAGGAGGAAACCTTCAACCGTGGAAGTGCGTCTCCATGCTGCCGAAGATTATGCTCGTGAAGAACAGAGAATTGCATTCCTGCGATCCGGCAAGGATTTTGTGCTTTCAATCGTAGAGGGTCCTCACACTACTCACAAGTATGGAACCAATTTGATCTGGAAACAGTATTTGAGAAGATTGACATTTCATGCTGCCCTGTCTTTCAACATGCTGACAGAAGGTCAACTTGATTCCCACATGATCAATGAGAATGACTACGAATGGCTGAAGCTCTACCACTACATCATCACGACCACAGAGTTTGTCAGGTGCAAAGGATATCCTGTGACGGAGGTCCTAGCTATGTTGACATTGGGCATTGAAGATACGGTGGAGGGCGAGATTCGAGTCAAGCTCAAGAAGTTAGGAAACAAGATTGGACAATACATCATCGGGAAACCTTGGTTGGACAAATGGGATGAATTGGGAGGACAAGTGAGAAACAACAGAGCTCTCATCTTGACGGATTTGACCTACCAAACGAGATCTAGCTCGAGAATCATCAACGACATTGAGGCTGGGCTCAACAACATGGGTCTTTCATCCATCAAGGTGTACCAACTTCCCTATGAGTCTCTGGAGAAACCCGAGGATTTCTTGACAATGGCAACGAATGCATTGACTTTCCTACGAACCAACGCCAACGCGTTCTCAAGTGCCACTGTTCATATTTGGATCTCTTTCGCAGCACTATTCAGAGGACAAAATCGCATGCTGATGCCAAATGCAGACTTCATCACCAAATTGGCGGAGATCATCACTGAGATCAGCCAAGCAGCACATCTTCCAATTTTCGTCAACATTCTGAAAGATGCCCGGTTTCTTGGGTCCCAATCTTCGATTGTATCCATGGCCGAGGAGCTTGCAAGAATCTTGAAGGAAAAGGGCATTATTCACTCCACCAATGAAAGATTCTGGAAACAGATATATGCTTGTGGACGTGAGCCTTTCTATTGGAAAGAAGGTGAAGGCAAGGAAGTCATTTGGGCTATGCTTGAAAAGTCACTGATGCGACAGAAAGGTCTTCTTACATTGTGCAATGGATCATGATACAGTCCATGACCTGAATGAAGAGTGCGTCCATGTGAAGAACACCGGATTTGACATTGAAACCATCAAACGATGCACAGAACATCCACGAATTGTTCCCAGCATTCGTGCTGGAGAAATCACAGATGCTCAAGCTGGATCAGCAAACATCATTGGAGGAATGAAGCACATGAAAGATGCAGTCCAGAGGAGAGCATGGTCAGACATCCGACGAGGAGTATTTACCCCGGAGCCCCTGACAGATGTGGATGAGCATTGGGTCGAGGTAACCGAAGATTCCGAATTGATGTGCGATGTGTGCAAAGGATTTCATAAAAATGATTCGAGATTGAATACCTGCACTGAGAACCGCACAAGATGTCTGAATTGCGCAAGCAACTGGACGAGAGCGGCAATCTACGGTACTGAAGACATTGGGATGGATGAATTTTCACAGGATGCAAGAGTAGCTGCAAGATTGCTCAACATCTACAATGAGTGCGTTGACTGGAGAGAAATGGAAGCCGAGAAGGACCTCCGTGGATTCCTGGTCACTGCGACACTTGCAATGCTTTCAGGATACAGGACAACAAGCGATGTGCTCAAACAGGTATCACATCGAGGTGCCATCCGAATGCCTGCATACATGGTGAAAGGGAAATGCAGGCGAGACCTGTTACCCCAATTCAATGTGCAACGTGAAACACGAACAGAGGATTGCGGAGGCGGAATGCACCGAATGCGATGGTTTTACAGACTGCTTTGGGATGGTGGAAACGTCGCTTACCATGACTACATGAAGACCGTGCTGACCAAGGAGGAGATCGCATCCATGATCAATCCAACCGCAACAGCTGAGTATGTCGGCGACATTTTCGAATTCTGGCTTGGAATGCTTGACCTGGGTATTCAATTCCCTACTATGTTCGCTGGATGGGGGGCAAACCTTGACAGTTGCCTCGCAGGACTGGAAGAGTCGTTCTGGCTATTCAGCAGTTCATGTCGACCTACCGACACCATCAACACAAAGCGAAACCGATCCAGGAAAGCATACATCCCGCCGGTCGAGAACAACATGGTGATAACGATCTTGAAAGAAGCGGGAATATTCGACCTACTCATGCAGAAGAAGATCACCAGAATGCCGGTGCTCCCGGAAGCCAACTACGATGACCACCCTGAAATGATTGAGGTCTCATCAAGCGATGAGGAGGAGGATGAAGTTGGCGAACCTGATGAGGAGACCACGACGCCTACGGCGCGGGGCCCTCGAGCAGAACAGACTTCAGGAGAAACCGATGCCGGAGCTGGTGACATTGAGATTGAGGAGGAGGAAGAGGATATGGGGGGCCAACCTTCGGAGGCGAAGAAGCGCCGAACTGAGGTGCGGGACATCCGTGATCGATTTGAGAAGCTGATTGCCGACGCATCGAGTGTTCAATATTGTTTCATTTGTGGTGGAATGCATGACATTGATGAATGTACCACACCAGATGACGAGAACATGAAGGACACCCTATGGCGCATGAGATTGATCATGGATCAGAAGTCCAAATCCCCATCATCATCGGAAAGATCCAAAGCTGCAACCAGAGGCAGAAAAGACAAGCTCCCAAAGAACGTCATGCCACGAGGAAAGCGTTGGGGAAGAACCAGATTCACTGAGAAAGAAGAAGTGACCAAGTGCTTCTACAGTCAGTCAGCCTTTATGTACGACATTGGTGATCGTGAAGAAGGAGGACAATACTTAGTGAATGGTGTCGAAGTCAACCCAACTAGCCGAGGTGTGAAGAATCGTCATGAGCTTGATATGCTGATTGAGCGTGCGGCTGAGGAATCCCCGCCTGTTTTGCCGACCATTGAGGAGCTGAACGCTTGGAACCCCATTGATCATGATGAATATGTGAAATGGCTTACTGAAGAAGGAAAACAACATGGAGACAACTGGAACTTCAAGTACATCCAACCATTCACACATGGCCACAACATTGGTACACTTCAACTTGCTCGCATCAATGGAGAAGAATATCTTGGATTTGGATGGAGTAAGGTGCATCGATATGGCGAGAACGAGTGGATGGGCAACAAGTGGGAAAATCCGCAATGGATAGTCGAATTGTCGAAAAGATTCAATGCAGCGTTACGCCACTCAGTGGGTTGCGTCAAAGACAATCGAAATCACCGTGGACTACCATGCGATGAGGCAGGTTGGGTCAATGTTGAGTCGATCTTGAAGTACGACGCCATTTGGAGAGACCAACATACATTGGCTGGAACGACCCATGTCAACTACCCGATAATTGTTGAGAGGTGGAACAATTTCCAGAGAGTGATCTTCACTGAGTACAAGCAAACGAAAAGAATCCGAGCTCAAGTGCTAGGACTCAAGGTCACAAAAGGTGAGTTGGAATACGTCATGGACAACTTCAATGATGGATTGACCTCGAGACTTGAACGACACACACTGAGGTTGGAGATCGGCACAGCAGATCGAGAGATTTGGCTTTGGCCGGTGGCAATCCGTGCCCCTATGGCACATTCAAGAGTTCAAGGCGGTGTGCACATCGAAGACAAGAAGACTTCCTATCAGATGAACCCTGGAGTCGGATACACTCTTGGAGGAGGATTTCACTGCACCACTTTTGACAACATCGCTCAAATCTTCAGAGAAGGACTACGTCCCGGAGGAGGAGGCGACCGCATCAATACGTTCTTCGTGCCATTCGCACCGTGGGACGTGCGAAGTCAGACGGTGCTGAGATTCAGGAAGATTGATCAAACTGATCTTGTCTACATCTACATCACGTACGATTCCATCGCCAAGTTCTCCCCTCGATTATCAGCAGACGGACACATTTTGGTCCAAGAAACAATTCCATTCGAATCATTCGATGCAGTTTGGTATTACGATTGGAAGGAAAAGGACTACTACCGTCTCATGATCACAAAGGGAAGAGATCAACTTGTACTTTCTGTGCAAGGAGCAAGGAGGGTGGCCACCATTGAACGATTTGACAAACTCATTGGGAACATTGTGCCTGATGAATCATCACCCGATCTGAACGAGCTTCGAAAACTTGTCGATATCAAGACCGGTCACTTCAGTCATAATCACAGATTGTTCCCTGGACATCCGGATTGGAATGATGCAATATCATTGTTGGCAGTCACTCATCATCCCAGCAAGGAGGACCATCGACTATGCCCCGCATGTCTGATGGAGACCCCTGCACCACTATCGATTTGTGTGATGTGCAAAGGATTTTTGGTGAGTCATGGATGGAGGAAGCGAATCAAGATCACCGTGGCTACAGTACCAAGTGCCGAATCGCATCATCGAGAAGAAGATCTCAAAGACCATGTTAAGAAAGCATGGGAGGAGGTGAAGATCGATTTGACAGGTGAAGGAGACGATGACGAGCTGATGCAAGATGATGACGACGTCACCATGAAGAGTCCAGAGCAAGAAACTCAACCAGAAGAAGAAGATGATGACCAAGCCTCGAAGAAGGGCGACATCAATGATGAGAGAAGAGACTTCAGAGAACAAGATGAGGTCGACAAGTTTCTCAATCAGGAAGGAAAACCGACCGATGAGAATGACGATGAAGAGATAGCGGTCGATGAAATCAACATTGAAGAGTATGAGGCTGGAGAAGCTCGTGATGCAGTGATTGAGTACCCCAAGTGGATGAAGCGGATTGAGTTTGGATCAAAGGTCCTACCAATCGAGCCTTGCACAATTGGAGATGCTCAGCCGGAGCTCATCAAAATCCTCCTGTTGCAGATTGGATTACATATCGTCAGGATCTACAGACTATTCCAACGGAACTTCTGTGGAGACATCGAGACGGCATGGAAACACTTTCAACAGAACCAGAAATTCAGGATGGACCTGGACTCAAGAACGCCTTACCTAGGCGAGGATGAAAATGGTGAACTCATTGAACCAACTGCACAACAGATGAAAGAGCTCTACAAAGAGATCGGCCGACCAAAACAAAAGGACGACATCGGGGAAGAGGGATTCGTCAATGCATACTATGGGGCAGTGGTACTCAAGCGACTTCTCATATATACCCTTGAATGTGGCTACACGTATGATGACTTGCAAAATATCTTCTATGACGAGGAGATGGAGAAGCTGTCGAAACGTGACACAACAATGGATGAGATGAGAAAGACCACAGCGGCCCGCGAAGCCCTTGACCGACAAGACGTCATGGTCAGAAGAATCATTGCAGGTGCATACAGGGTGAATGCTGTTTATTTCTTCAGGAACGTCGACTTTCAAGACACAATCACACTGAACCCGGTGGACATTGTGTGTGCTCTTCGTCCCGCACTTCGAAGAATATCACTTTTACACCTGATCCTTCAAAATGGCCGACAATTACCACGACCTCTACTCCAGAAGCTATATGATGCAATCGATGACTACAACCACATCAAGCAACGGGATGATCAACGACCAAGGTGGGGCATCCACATGTCAGACGCCCACATACTTGCGATTGCTGATACCCCAGTCCCTGCTGATCGTGAACGTGCTAACCCGGTCGCTGGCAAATCGAAAGCAGCCCCAAAGGCAGCACCAGCACTGGGCAGAGTGTCAAAAGCGAAAGCATCATCGTCAGCAACATGGAGAACCGTCGAAGCCGCTCCTCCGCCAAAACAAGCTCCAGTAACCCCGCCACAGAAGGGTGGAAAAGACCAAGGAAAAGGTGGAAGATCTTATTCACACCGTGGTGGAGACTGGAACCAACAGGGATACTATGGATGGGGATATAGATGATAAATCGATATGACCTCTGCATAGGTCCTGATTGAACCTGGCAAAGCGAGGATGCAATCATTGCTCGAGACTCACCTCTACTTCATTTCGTATGATTTCTGAGAGGACTCTGAGCCGGCTAATTTAGGACCACATTTTTTTTTAAACATCATTGCAAGAGACGCTGAGTTTCTACAGCGGTCTACATCTCAACCGACGAAGGAACGGGAAGGTAAACTTCTAGTTCCATAGTCATCTTTGTGTTTCGATTTTTAATTCACATGCTTGAGTGGGATTCCATGTTGGCTACGCCACATCGGATGAACCTCAATGCTGGACACCGACTACGTCGTGTCAGCATGCACGTGAACAGAACCTTTATCTTTTGGTAGAGATCGTAGCAAGCCGCCGTGTAGATTTGAAGTTCTGAACGGACTTTAGCTCTCCATAATTCAATAAATGAACAGCTGCAGATGTAGTGGATCAATTCAAGGGACACTCCTTTGCGCGTGGCCGACAAAGTTGGCCATGCGTGGGGGGTGCGAATAGAGTGTAGGCTACGGACCATTGTACACTACCACATAATTCAGCCCTCAAAGATCCACAGCCAAGGGGTACGTCAACTGGCCCCTTTGGCTCAAGACCACTGCAAGAACCGGAACAAAGAATTGCCATGCTGAAGCCGCAACTTCTGTGCTGTCGTCGCTGAGTACACCCACTCCAAAACCAAGCTATAGTACATAATCGGGGAGACAACCTCCGATTCACATATATATCAGACATATATATATATATGTCACATATATATATATATTTACATATATATATATATATCAGATATATATATATATATCATATATATATATAGCATATATATATGATATACTTGATATATATCATATATAAGTATATTTTATAGATCATATATATATATATATATTTATCATGTATATTTATATATGTATATATTTATCATATATATATATACCAAATATAGAATTCATATATATATATATATCATAAATATAATTCATATGTATCGTATTTATAAATATATCAATATATATATATATATTATATGTATATCACATATATATATATACCATATATAAATATCAAATATATATATATGTCACATATATTGATCATATTTAAATATATATACATATCACTTTTATTGATCATATTTAAATATATATATATCATATAAATAAATAAATATATATATACCATATATTTTTATATAGCACATATATCACATATATGCATCATATATGTATAAATATATATATCATATATATATATCACACACATATTTATATATATAAATCATGTATACATATCTATATATATCATATATATATATATTTCATATTTCATATATATGTATTTATGTATATATATATCATATTTCATATATATATATATATCACATATCTGATTTATCGCATATATCCCATATATATCATATACCTCATATATCTCATATATGTCATATATCATATATATATAATATGTAATATATGATTTCTTATATATGATAGAAAACATATAATATATAATCATTAAAATATATAATATAATAATATATATATGTATATATCACAAAAAATAAATATGTATACGAAAGCCAGCCGGACAAGCTGGCATGTTGCTGTTTACGAACCTAGTGAGGGAGATAGTTTGTTTTTTCTCCAGAATTAGCTGTGGAGCGATGGAGACGTGCAGAGGTGGAGAGAGTGAGACACAGATAGCTAGATGGCAACTGATGGAGATAGATGACACAGATAGATGGAGAGATCGAGACATGGAGAGACTGAGAGATAGACAGAGAAAACCGCCGAGGGATTGACAGCTAGATAGATAGACAGATATATAGATCGAAAGATAGATAGATAGCTAGATAGATAGCTAGATAGATAGACAGATAGATAGATAGATAGCTAGATAGATAGCTAGATAGACAGACAGATAGATAGATAGATAACTAGATAGATAGCTAGATAGATAGACAGATAGATAGACAGATAGATAGATAGATAGCTAGATAGATAGCTAGATAGATAGATAGATAGATTAGATTAGATTAGATTAGATTAGATTAGAAAGATAGATGGATAGAAAGATAGATAGATAGATAGATAGACAGGGAGATAGATAGACAGGGAGATAGATAGACAGGGAGATAGATAGACAGGGAGATAGATAGATGGACATAGACGGAAAGCTCGATAGATGGACAGATGGATGCTTTTCAGTGGTGATAATTTTGTGCTTGGCACCAATCAAAGTTGACGCCTTATTGTGTGATACGCAACCATTCAGTTTGCTCGCAGTACGTAAAACCGCGATGCAACCATGTTACTTTCGGTTGTACTTTTCGCATCGCGCCATTGCAAGGAAAGGTTTTCCCGCAGATGCGCTTTGTGAAACCAGACACGATATCCTCTTCACTGGGAGTCTGGGAGTGTGTTACGCAACCTTTCAGTTTGCTCGTAGGAAGTGACGCTGCGATGTGGTGCTTGCGGAGAAGCCGGCTTGCCCGCATCCGCATATGGCGAGAACAACAAACATGACAGATGTAATGCCAAGGAGAAGCGGTAGAATCAAAGCCGGCCTTGAAGAACGCATGCCTAACAGATTTCCTATTTTGCCAAGGAAACGATAAGCAACAATAAGCAGATGCTGCAGTCCAACAGAACTGTAACGGAGCAGGACCTTTCCTTTTGGCCTTTGGCAGCTCTGCTGTGGAATAGTGTCAATGTCACATGCGATATGTTTTGCATACCGTGGACCATCACGTCATCTGTTTCTGACGATACACATTGATACAACTGGACCGCGGAAAAATAAATGGGCCTTGGCAGATACTTTGCGAAGTACAGAACGCTATCATCGTGCTGCGTACCGATTGATATGGAAGCAGGCACCAAGAACCAAATCTAGAGTCTGCACTGCATTTCTAGATCACGGTCATGTTAAGCCATGTTAGGCTAATGTTGGTCCATGTTGGGCTCTTAAACGCCAGGTTAGGGCCATATTCGAGCCATGTTGAGCTTATGTTAAGCCAAGAACGGCGTGTTCCTTTTAAGAACTCCAATTTTGAAGGTATTACGTGCTGGAAATTTGCTGCGGTAGGGTATTGTCTGGGGTTTCGTGGGTGAGCTAAGTAGCCAGCCAGAGAAATCAATAGAGCGAGATATGTCGTTTAAGAGTTTTAGGAAGGCGACCACGGGAGAACCCCAATTTTGAAGGTGTTACGCGCAGGAAGTTTAATGCTTTCAGTCGTGATGCTTACGGGTTTGCTCCAACAGAAGAACTCCAATTTTGAAAGTTTTACCCGCAAGAAATTTGCTGCAATTGGGTATCGATTCCCTCTCAGTCGGGTTTCTAGCCAGTTAAACAAATAGATGGAAAAAAATTGCTCGAGAGACTGAAGACACGTAAGCCACCAACAGAGTTTCATGATGTTTGTGCAGTTAGGGCCACTACAGCCGGAGGATTTCAATGTTGGAGGCCTTGCACGCAAACAATTTGCTGTGCGCAGGGGTTTTTAGTATGAGAGTTGGTTTTCGCTCCCTTCCCAGGTATATAATATGAATTGAGCAGCATATTTGTGAGCAAACTGTGTCCATGTTGCTGTCCCTGCCCTGTCTTCATCTTCATTGTTTCGTTTTTCCCCAACTTTTATCATCCATTATTATTGACTTGATAAAGACTTGATTCTGGTCGACCACACCTGCCAACAGTACTTATGTCCCATGACAGAAGTTGGTGGACTGACTGCTATGCAGCATGGCCTTTCAGAACCCACTGGGTATCAGGATCCAACATGATTGACACACACACACACATTGACACATTTTGACACACACTAGAACAGGCTAAAAAACAGAAATCACGATGCGTTTTTTTCCTGAGGCACACTGGCCAACGACAAGGACTACGAAATGATCGCCAGGCGAGGATGCCGAAATCTTTGTGCTGGAGTGAACATGCTCTTGTGGCCACAACATGCCACAACATGCCACAACATGCCACAACATGCCACAACATGCCACAACATGCCACAACCACTTTTTGGCGTGCCTCTTACCTGGATGACTTGGATTGAAACAAAACTACATTTGATACATTCTAGAAAAAATCAGACAACGGCAGCAAACAAATCGATTAATGCAGGGGGACCTGAAATATTCTGAGATCAGACTTGATCTGCAAGATGTTTTTCTGACTTGATTGGGCATAGTTTTTTAGACCGATTCATGTTTGCCTTCAGATAGCGTGTGATGTCTTGTTGTTGTCCTCCAGCTTCCGTTTTGTTTAAAGAGTTATATATGTCTCCCTTTGACTGAAGTTCGCTGAGCTGCATACAACCGGCCACAATAAGACAGTCATGATCGGTCATCACGCGGTAATCATTTTAGCGGCGATTAGGTGGCATGACATGCTCCCCTGACTGCATTAACCCAAATATTCTTGAATCGTAGATCGTGGATCTACTGTACACTGATCCTTGCCATCACCTCGCACTTCGCTGCAAGAAGCAAAGACAGTTTTGGAAGTTTGCGAGGCAAGACTTGCTGTCGTAGTTTGACAGGCAAAGAGGCTTCATTCTGAGCCTGACAGCTGGGCCAGAGCCACAGTTGCAATTTCACCAGAAGACTTCGCCACAGGAAGTGGGGCGCCAAAAAATATGACAGTTGCGCTTGGAGCATTTCCTGCATTTCCTGTTGAGGTTTCGCCCCTTTGCAAGAAACTTGTGGTGCAGGACACAGACAGCGGCAGAACTAGGTGGACCATGGTGGACCATGGACACTGTTCCTATGACCAGCAACAGCATCAGAGGAACGCACGTTTTCAGCAGGGCATTTTTTGTCGCCAAACAAATGATGAGGTAAGTTTTTGTTTGAAGATCAAATCTGGATGGACATCATGAGTCTTATGATGACTCTTACTGGCCAGTTGAATTGTGAAGAGAAGACAGGGAGGAAATATGGCCTGGAAGATCTTAGGATATCTTAGCACTCTGGCAGCAGCCTTGAGGATATGTGTGTGCAGGACCTTCTGACCGGCCTTCGCCGTATGCTGGGCGGAGATGAGGCCACTCAATCCGTCCTGAAAAAGGTAAGTGAGACTTTGAACATGAATAAATCTGCGAGCATGTTCAGCATGCTCTTTCTTTACATATAATATTTTTGTATATGTTTGTAGCCAGGCTTTGGCTGAATGGCTGAAATGCAGCAACTCTGAGAGGAGGCGCATAGGATCGTAGGAGTGGAGGAATTGGGTGAAACGAAGGGATTCTGGAACCGCATTTCTCTTCAGAACCTGCAAACGTCTGGGATGAAGTCAAAGGAGAGGTTTTTAGCTTTGCATCCCAGGCATCCCGGGCTCTCCAGTCTTTTTGCATTTGCTTTGCCGTGTTCGGCAGGAAGCGGCCACGAGTCGAACCAGCGCTTTGCCTTGAGAATAAAGAGAAACCGGCGAATGTGTCTCAGCTGAAAAACGCAATTCACATCCATCTTGTAGGTAAAGGCAAAGGAAAAAGGGTCAAAATTTGTAGCACTTAGTTTCATGCAGCATTGGTTTTCAATGCTTTTCTATATTTGGGTTCAGCAATACCCTCCAGAAAACTAAGGTTTCTCACCTCAAGTTCATGTCTATTTTTTAAGCTTGCAGTGCTTCAACTACCTGGAGCCTTCACTGAGAGCTTCATGCTGTAGCATCCAAATATAGACACTGGATGACACTGGTATACCGTACGGTATACCGGCGTATTGTATGTGAAATTTGCTAAAGAAAGTTCCTTGCAAGCAAGTCCTATCACTCTGTTTGCAAAGCGTGTCTAGTTGGTGGTCAAACCCACTTTACTGGAATTGAGTAAATATATGCTGAAAGGCAGGGCACATACTGTAACAGTTTGTATCATTGGATTTACCCCTGTTGAAAAGTATGGTGGTGGAATGTGAGCTTCAATGTAATTAGTGTAATTACCATATATGCGCGTGCACACACACACAGACACACTACAGCCTGCTTGGATTTCTGTAATGCAATCTATCATGGCTATCATCTATGTAATTTGCGCAGAGCAAGAGTGCACACAAGATGTGAAATAAAGCTGCATTGCGGGTCAGTAGAGCATGGAATACACTGAGGAATGCAAGGTACAACACGATGTTAACTTGAGACATGTTCATGCGGAGTCATATTCACCCCGCTTCGCGTGGGGTGGCCGCCCACACCGCAGGTTTATTTCGGTCCGTGAGAGGGGCTAAGGGTGGTTTTCCCCCGTGGGGGCTCCCCAGCTAAGAATTTTCACTTTCCCCCCCCGTGGGGGCTCCCCAAGCTAGGGAATTTTCACTTTTCCCCCCCGTGGGGGCTCCCCAAGCTAGGGAATTTTCACTTTTCCCCCCCGTGGGGGCTCCCCAAGCTAGGGAATTTTCACTTTTCCCCCCCGTGGGGGCTCCCCAAGCTTGGGGGCTCCCCAAGCTAGGGAATTTTCACTTTTCCCCCCCGTGGGGGCTCCCCAAGCTAGGGAATTTTCACTTTTCCCCCCCGTGGGGGCTCCCCAAGCTAGGGAATTTTCACTTTTCCCCTCCGTGAGGGCTTCCCAAGCTAGGGAATTTTCACTTTTCCCCGCCGTGACAGCTTCCCAAGCTATGGAATTTTCACTTTTCCCTCCCTTGGAGGCTCTCCAAGCTGCGGAATTTCAATAGCTAGACAACGACGCCTAGATAGTCCCCCAAATCCCGTGTTCTTTGAATGTGTTTCCATGTTTTTGCAATGGTTTCCTTCAAAGCACGGTACTTTACACTTTTGTCGCCATAAAACCGCTTGAAAACATCATGTTCGACAATGCTTCCAATTCCCTTATCTCCCCAACCGTTGAAAATACCGCTATTTACAGTGTTTTCTTCAATTTTTCCATGTGCCAATGCCGGTAGCCAACTCCAACATATATATAAGAAATCCTTCCAAAACATTTTTTTTGACAGTGTTTTTCCAATGTTTCCAGTCAAACAGACGGTAATTTTCACGTTTTTTGCAATAAAGGCAGTAAATCCTTCCAAAACATTGCTTTTGACAGTGTTTTTGTAATGTTTCCAGTCAAGCATACGAAATTTACACGTTTTTTGCTATAACGTCAGTCCAAAACACTTGTTTTTGCAGTGTTTTCAATGCTCTGGCATCCAAAAACCCTGCAACATCTTGCTATGTACAATGTTTTTTTCATTTTTGGCCGTTTTTCCATTGCCGGAAAGCTACCAAAATGACCCAAAATTCCATTTCAATACCCTCTTGCGCTCAGACACCCAAAAATCCTCGAAAAATGTCGAAAACACCACCGTATTCTGGTCTCGGTGCGAAACCGTTTTTGGCCCCCCCCCCCCAGCTAAAGCTGATATAGCGACTGCTATATTAACAAATGTCATTGAGCATTTAGTGTTGCTGTTGCCCCCCAATAAGCACGCCTTCACCGCCAAAGCGGTGTGGGCGGATTTAGCAGGCGGACATTGTGGGGCAAGCAATGTATCATTCTATATATGTCAACATGTCCAAGTGCGGCAAACACAGTACAAGACAAGGTAGATATGTATGATTGTTAGGTCTTAGGTAAGGTACATAGGTTAAACTGTGGTGTTGCCCAAGTGAAGCCAAGATGATGCAATGTGATATAACATACCTTGCATTTGAGGGACAGTTGATAGTTTTGGTTGTTTTGATGGGTTTTGCTGCTTTCTGTGCAGTAGTGTGTTTTCTCTTCAACTGAACCGAGGGCCGTCGTGCATCCGCGCAATTTCCATCGTCAGACCCTTGGTAAACCTGTCTTGACCAAGGATAGCAAGCCAAGTCGTTCGACAAAAAGCTCCCAAGTTGGGGACACAAGTGACATAAGTGTGAAACATTGTGAAAACATTGTGAAACCAAGCAAGGCAACCTAAGAAGAAGTGTTTGCAAGGTATGCATGGCTGAAGGAGATGCTGACAAGTGAGGACTATGGTGCAGCCAGGACGCCAGATCGATCACAACTTGTAGTGCGAGTCGTGCGCGTGTCAAACTGCTTCAATCGCCACAACATCCCAGACCACTGACATGCCAAACCTGTGGTTCACCTGGACCACTTGATAAGATGATACGTATAAGATGAGACATCCGTGGGCAGGAAAGAATTTCATTCCGGCGAGCCATTCTGTCATTGGTGGCGGAAGTTCATTTCTGAGTTTTGCACTAGAGAAACTCAACATACTGTGACAAAACACATCCATATCGTAGCACCCATGTTGCATTTGAGGCAGACAATCCAGTTCGAGAATGATGAGTGCGGTGTGGATGGGTCTGCTGTACGCACCTGGTGCTGTATTTTCTTTTATTTATCGTTTATATTTCCCGCCAACCTTCATTATTTTATCTTTTATCTTCCCCGCCAAATTGCATGCTTTATCTTTATTTCTATTCCCATGCAATCATTTTGTCCAGTCACAAATGCTTTTTTGCATGTGTGGATGTAGCCAGAGATCTGTGATTCTTACAGTTTGTTAATGTTTGATGTACGTACACAAATCTTACATTTACCTATGTTTGTATGATTTTATTGTGCATTCATGAAACGCTGGCGTGGATATGCTCTGCCGAGAGTGCAGCGTGTCCCGTGCATTTTCCCTCAACATTACCCGTCATGAACTCCGCCCAAGGTACATGCCTTCACGTCTACGATTCTACCCATCCATGCATTCCCGTCCACCCATCCACCCATCCATCCATCTATCCATCCATCCATCTATCACTTCATCCATCTATCACTTCATCTATCTATTCTTCCATGCATCCATCAACGTCGATCCATACATGGATTTTGTTGGCCAATCTCTTTGTCTCTGCATCTATCCTTTATCTAGAGGTTTCTTACTGCATGGTGCATGTGTGCATGTGCAGATTCAACTTATTCATTTGCCTCTCCATACACAAGACAGCAACCATTGTGATTTATCTCTACACATTTGGATCTCCACCTACTCGCATACAGGTTGCAGAAAAACAGATATGTACACATATGTATATTTATGTACGTATGTATATATATATATATACATGCATGTCTTCAGATCTAAACTCCTCTTATGTCATGTATCTACATGTTAGGACATCCAATGTACATGTTGGGAAAGCTGTAGTGCTTGACATTCGGCAACGCACGTATTTGTTAACATATACATACATATACATATACATATATATATATATATATTGACATGACGTGGGTGGTATCCTCCCACATCAGTGCATGTCAGAGCGTTGTGATCCCATAAAGAAGCAGTTGAGGTTCAAGGTGGACTTGCTGAGTGATATCTTCACGTCAAACTCGACAGAGTTTGCAATTCCTCTCTGCCGAGTTCGCCCCTGAATTTGCAGAATGAAAGCAGTTGTGATATTGATGCTGGATTCCGGCAACGTGATTCCGATGTCCCTTATCTCACTGGCTTGCAGAATCAGGAACGTTCAGATCACATCAGCAACTGACAATATTGTTGGTTCTTTCTGATCTCCTGAGGATGCTTCCTGATTGTGTATATATGTCCTTCCAGCCTCGCTGAACCAGGCCCACTCTCACACTCTTTTTTAAAGATGAATCAAGCCGTTTTTTGGTCAGGAGAATTCAATTTCAAGGATTGAGCAAAGAGCTACAAGTGCAGCATGAATAAGGGTGTGAAGCGCAAACAATGCACTATACAAATAACTATATAGTACGGAATGGAGGCAGACTGCAATTCCTACAGCAACTTCAATTTGATTGTCAATGGCGATTCTGCAAATGCTGTGCAGTCCTATAGTCCAAGCTTGAAACAGTGCGAGAACACAGCTGCATACAGCAGCTGTCATTGATCGGCGTTGAGTCTTTTGGCAAAAGCTATACTTTCTGTGGGATCTTAATGTTCACAGGACAGAATGTTTCTTGCTGCAGATCATGTCCCACAGCTGATGAGGACACCGCGAGTTGTGCAGGCCAGCTAGAATCAGCCGTAAACGAACAGCATGTGCAAGCAAAACCACGGCATTGCAGAGGATAGTAACGGATAGTAGTAGTATCTCCAGAAATTTGCCCACAAACCTGCAATTAGGCAATTAGTTTCTTTTTAAACAGCTTATTGTAGATTGAATACATCGGTGAGTCCACCCAGGTTTGCACGAATCCGGAGAGTGTTCTGCAACTCTCGGTCTACAAAGCTTCTGTCCACGGTTTTTTACACCAAAACAGTCACTTCTAACTTGCACGCTCACCCCCTCATGACATGGTACATCTCAATTCTTGCCTTGTTCGAAGTTTTACACTTTAGTTTTGCTGGTGAATGATTGAAGGATATTGAAGGATCGAGTTTTCACAATGTCCCTGCAAGATGCAGGCAGAATCAAGAGCTTCGTGCATGAGGAGTCTGTCACCGAAGCTGCCACGAAGTGCATCAGGGTGTCGGCCGAGGTAAAAATAATGTCGGCATTGCATGGTTGGGACATGTTGGGACTGAGAGCACAAACTGTGACAAAGTGTGAGTAGCGAGTCATACATGAACTTTGATCGCCTGAACATTTGATGTGACTAACTTCGCTGCAGCACGTTAAATGCATGCACCCAACGTTCCTTGTTGCTGTACAAATAGCAAAGAGTGCTGTGACTCTTCGGAGCAAAGGATTGTAAATGTTGGCCTCGATTTGCACTGCCGTCAGAGAGCCAAGCTGCGGAAAGCACGATCTTGAAAATCCAGCAAGGGCTTTTGCCCTTCCTGAAGCCATGGCGTTTGTGAAGGTGCTGAAGAATGCGGCATACTTCAAGCGCTTCCAAGTGCAGAGACGTCGCCGCAGAGAGGGCAAGACAGACTATCATGCTCGCCGAAAAATGGTGCGCCAAGACAAGAACAAGTTCAACAACCGAAAATACCGTATGGTAGTGAGATTCACCAACAGGCGCTGCATTTGCCAGTGTGTCTATGCAACTTTGCGTGGAGATATTGTTGTTGCAGCAGCATCCTCCCATGAGCTGGCCCAATTTGGCATCCCGGCTGGCCACAAGAACTATGCAGCAGCCTATGCCACTGGATTGCTGTTGGCTCGTAGAGTGCTGAAGAAGTTCGGCCTCGATGAGAAGTTCAAGGGCAAGGAAGAGCTAGATGGTGAGGAGTACCATGTTGAAGACGAAGAGAACGAGCAGAGGCCTTTCAAGTGCATCCTTGATGTTGGCATTCGCCGTACTTGCGTGGGTCACAGGATGTGGGGAGCTCTGAAGGGAGCCGTTGATGGTGGCCTGCATGTGCCTCACAAGACCAAGAACTTTCCTGGTTTCAAAGCAGCAGACGAAAAGGGCGGTGAGTCCGAGTACGATGCTGAGGCCCACAAGGAGAAGATTTTTGGAAATCATGCTGCTTGGCCAGACTTTGATGCAGGGAAGGCTATTGTGCTGCGCTAGCGATCTCATAGACATAAACATCATAGACCATAGACCTACAAAGAAGCAATACATCTACGATTATACATGTGTGTACATGATACAAGAGGCTATATATATATTACATACATACATGCACACACACATTATAATTATACACACTATACTCTCTAATGTACACAAACACAATAAGACCTAAAACACCCCTGTACCTGTACATTTATATATTATATATATATAATACATATATATATATATACATATTCTGTATTGTTTGTATAAAGTTGACTACATTGGTTCATGTAGGGCCGTAACGGATGTCATGGCCTTTCAGACTGGCTGTAAAGCGGAAAGCGTGAACCAGACGTTGCAAGACATAGTCCAAACACAGGATGACGTACTGTAGGGGTGACGTTGGGTTTTATGGCGAGGTGAAAGAGTACATGGAGATGCTGCAAGAGGAAGATCCAACGAAGTATGAGGCGCATTTTTCGAAGTACATTGAGGCTGGCATCGATGCCGAGAAGATGGAGGACATGTACACAGAGGCACATGAGAAGATCCGTGAAGACCCAGATGGCGAGAAGGCTGAGAAGAAGGATATCAGCTATGAGCGAGATGGCGACACCATGAAGGCCTCTGATGGCACTGAGCATACTCGATCTCACAAAATCACTCTTGAGCAGCGCAGGGAGAAGGTCTTGGCAAAGATTGCAGCCGCGCAGGCCAAGATGATGGAAGAGTGAGCCACTGACTGTTCTCCAAGAAGCGTGCGAAGAAAGAACGCTGCTGCTGGTTTGGTTTTGTTTGCATAGGGACTTGTGGGAGCTGTAGTGTACTGCAGTTACTTTGCACAAGAGCGAAAAGGGTAAGACAAGGGGTTCTGTTTTTAATATCAGAAGCAGCAGAGACTGGAGACGGATCTGCTGGAAATATCCTATGCTCAAGGCAAAGCACCTGCTTAGGGTAGCTTCCTGAAATCGCCATGGCGTTTGTGAAGGTGCTGAAGAATGCGGCATACTTCAAGCGCTTCCAAGTGCAGAGACGTCGCCGCAGAGAGGGCAAGACAGACTATCATGCTCGCCGAAAAATGGTGCGCCAAGACAAGAACAAGTTCAACAACCGAAAATACCGTATGGTAGTGAGATTCACCAACAGGCGCTGCATTTGCCAGTGTGTCTATGCAACTTTGCGTGGAGATATTGTTGTTGCAGCAGCATCCTCCCATGAGCTGGCCCAATTTGGCATCCCGGCTGGCCACAAGAACTATGCAGCAGCCTATGCCACTGGATTGCTGTTGGCTCGTAGAGTGCTGAAGAAGTTCGGCCTCGATGAGAAGTTCAAGGGCAAGGAAGAGCTAGATGGTGAGGAGTACCATGTTGAAGACGAAGAGAACGAGCAGAGGCCTTTCAAGTGCATCCTTGATGTTGGCATTCGCCGTACTTGCGTGGGTCACAGGATGTGGGGAGCTCTGAAGGGAGCCGTTGATGGTGGCCTGCATGTGCCTCACAAGACCAAGAACTTTCCTGGTTTCAAAGCAGCAGACGAAAAGGGCGGTGAGTCCGAGTACGATGCTGAGGCCCACAAGGAGAAGATTTTTGGAAATCATGCTGCTTGGCCAGACTTTGATGCAGGGAAGGCTATTGTGCTGCGCTAGCGATCTCATAGACATAAACATCATAGACCATAGACCTACAAATAAGCAATACATCTACGATTATACATGTGTGTACATGATACAAGAGGCTATATATATATTATATACATACATGCACACACACACATTATAATTATACACACTATACTCTCTAATGTACACAAACACAATAAGACCTAAAACACCCCTGTACCTGTACATTTATATATTATTTACATATATATAATACATATATATATATATACATATTCTGTATTGTTTGTATAAAGTTGACTACATTGGTTCATGTAGGGCCGTAACGGATGTCATGGCCTTTCAGACTGGCTGTAAAGCGGAAAGCGTGAACCAGACGTTGCAAGACATAGTCCAAACACAGGATGACGTACTGTAGGGGTGACGTTGGGTTTTATGGCGAGGTGAAAGAGTACATGGAGATGCTGCAAGAGGAAGATCCAACGAAGTATGAGGCGCATTTTTCGAAGTACATTGAGGCTGGCATCGATGCCGAGAAGATGGAGGACATGTACACAGAGGCACATGAGAAGATCCGTGAAGACCCAGATGGCGAGAAGGCTGAGAAGAAGGATATCAGCTATGAGCGAGATGGCGACACCATGAAGGCCTCTGATGGCACTGAGCATACTCGATCTCACAAAATCACTCTTGAGCAGCGCAGGGAGAAGGTCTTGGCAAAGATTGCAGCCGCGCAGGCCAAGATGATGGAAGAGTGAGCCAGTCATGAGCAAGTGGAAAGGCTTCAAGGCATTCCAATTCACATTCCCACTAAAGGAGGGAAACAGGAAGCGACCTGCAGCGAGATGCAAAAAAGTGCTGAAACACCACAAGTGTGAGTGAACTTTAGAAGCAGTATTTTGTGCTCTGTTGTGGGGTCTTGCTACATAATACAGGCTATAGGAGACAAATGCGACACTCGGAAAGGGGCTCATCGGACAGGTGTGCATCCACTCTCGTTTGCAGCCATTCCTCAAAGAATCACTGATGAATATCAGCAACGTAGTTGGGATATGTTGGGATCAGTGCATATCGCCATCATCAGCAAAGTCAATGTTTGAATGTCTTTCGAGGTGCGTGCCATCATAGTAGGGCCAGTAGGGGTACGTAGAGCCACGTTGAGTCAGAATGTCTTGCACCAGCAGCCAGTTAGGCAATGGAAGGAGTCTATGAAAAGATCTCCAGGACCTCTACTGAAGGTTGATCCTGCACTCATTGTCCACAAACGCTTGCCGTGGCAGGCAAGGCCCCCGAGACAGCCCCATTTAATTTTGATCCACTGAGAGTTCAATTTGTGTGATTCACAATATTCACACGTTACTGTATGACGCGTTCATATGGTTCGTTCAAATGTTCTCTGTATAGAAATGGTCATCCTGAGATCAAATGGATGAATCAACCTTGAAAACGGCAACCTCGCCTGCATCAGACTCTGGCGTAGTATGATGTTTTATAATTATGCCGACAGGTTTCAGGCTTGACATCTATCCTTCACTTTGCTTTCCTTGCTTTTGCTTGATTATATTATGATTTCTTGTGAAGTTTTGTTTTTTTCCAATCCACGTGTTCCTTGTAGCATCAATTCCATAAGAACTTGAACTGGGAGCTTCCGGCTAGGCTATTTTCCGAAAGGAAAGTGTTGGAACAAAAGGTCAAGAGGTTGCAGATGATTCCAAAACGATTCCATGCGTATGATTCCGTTATGGAATAGTCCTAAATAATCATTGGTATTCCACACGCAAGAAAGGAGCCAAGCTTCCAGGAAGGTTCTGCACATCAAGATGTTAGCAGCATGCAATGATTATGCAGTTCTAGAAGCAAGGAGAGAACGTTCCAGGGCATTTCAGGGTTTTGAAAGTCTGATAGAAGAGAGATGAAGAAAGAAAATCAGACGAGACGCGCCTCGATTGCACCATCCCAGTTACTCAGAAACCTATTCTTTGGGCATTTGGGAGCCTTCGATGCTCTGTGAAGCCCTTCAGAAAACAGGTTTGAACCCTGCTCGTAGTAGAGTACTGTAGAGTGTAGTAGCTCCATGTAGCTCCTGCCAATATCCTCAGCACATTGCAATTTTGGACCTCAGAATTGTGCAGGTCCGGAAGAACCAACTGCGGCAAAGGTTCCTTGGTTTCAACGTGATGCTACTGTAGCATCATTCTTTTGAATGGCGCTTTCAAGGATCCCTTACAGCAGTTTAAAGCTACAGTTCCAGGAAAGCCTTTTGATAATTTTGTTGGATAGAATAAAAGTGTCATTCACTTGACATCCTGCCCAGGTTTTGGGATGAGGAGGCGGCTGGATTTTCGATCCGAATTGGTTTGATTCATGTTTGGGTACAGCAATGAATTCAGTTCAGGCAAGAGCCCTGCGCCCTCAAACCTGCACAGGTCAAAAAATCTTCATCGAAAACGCCTTCAATAGTGGCTACTTGTCTCATGACTGTACAAGACTTTCCTTCTTCAAAGCATTGGAACGCATTGGGAAGTACATCAGACTATAGGGGGTCACAGATTGATGGCCCTGGTAAAAGTTGATTCGTATACCATCAATACGGAAAAACAAAAACAATCAAAACGAAACGTTTTTTTGCAACACTAAGATGGCACACAGGGGTCTGTGACAGGTGTTTCTCGTGTCGGTAAAACCATAAATCACACTTAGATGGCATGTATGTTGTGCCATCTTAGTCGAGAATGAGACCCAGCAAGTTTTTACTTCCCCGGCATGTTGGAAAAGACCAGTTGTTAAACACGAAGCCGTCCAAGTAAACACGTTTCCGCTAAAACGACCCAAAAGTGCCATTGTCGAAATTTAGTAGTCTATGGCATCGCCCAACATGGCATCAGAACAAATTTGGGCCGCCTAAAAAGTGGTCAATATCTTGTTGTTTCCTCTGTAAAACAGATGGTTATGAGGCGCTTTTGATTCATTTTTGTCAATGCGGAGGTGCACCGCCCCAAAAACTGGCGTTGCAAAAATCAAAATCTCAGGCCGCCAAAAATATAAAGGTCAATCATTCTTGGTGTTGCAAAATGTTGCCAAACAATTAACGAATCAAGCCGCCCAAAAGCGTTTCACCCCTTGCTGCTTCCCATGTGAAACAGTCGGTTTTGAGGTTCTGCTGTTCATTTTTCGTAATGGAAAGGGAGGAAAAAAACCCAACCACCCAAACGTGGTCCATGTAATAGTGCCTCCTATGTGAAAAAGATAGTTTTAGCATGTTTTAGCATGTTTTAGCATGTTTTAGCAGCAGTTTTCATCTTTCTCCGGCAGGGTATGCCTGGATGTGCCATCTTAGTGTTCCCTGGCAACCCCCGTCAATCCCCCAAAAGTATCCAAAAGTTGTTTTTGATGGTTTTTGTATGCTTTTGGCAAAATGTTGCAAACAGATCGGAAAACCAGGCCGCCCAAAAGTGCTCAATCTCTTATCGCGTCCTATGTGAAAAAGGTCGTTTTGAGGCGCTACGCTTCATTTCTTCGGAATCGACGTGCCTGGATGTGCCATCTCAGTGTTCCGCAGCAGCACCCCACAAGTGGTGTTGAAAAAAAATCTGGCCAGCCAAAAACGTTTCACCCCTTGCTGCTTCCTATGTGAAACAGCCGGTTTTGAGGTTCTGCTGTTCATTTTTTCGCACTGGAAAGGGTGGAAAAAAACCCAGCCACCCAAACCTGGTCCATGTAATAGTGCCCCCTATGTGAAAAAGACAGTTTTAGCAGCAGTTTTCATCTTTCTCGGACAGGACGTGCCGGATGTGCCGTCTTAGTGTTCCCTGGCAACACTAAGATGGCATAAGTTAGATTTCTTTGAATTGATCGTAGCGATTCTGCTATTCCTATTGGGGCAGGCACGCTAAGATGGCACATTAGGGGCAGCCCGCCCATTCAAATGCAATCAAATAATTTTTTGACATTCGCTCGAAATGCCATCTTATCTTGCGCAGTGAAGATGCCATCTATTCGTGATCCGGTATAGGCATAAGCATGGACGTGACAATGAAGCATGAACATGACAGTGAAAGTGGGAATGGGAGCAGGCCCGCTGAGAGGCATAAATCAAGATTCCAGTAGCAACTTGAGAAAGCAAAACAGCAAGAAACAGAACAATGGAGGTATAGGTCTTTACTTCCAACAAATTACAAACTGCTAACGCCAAAATAAAATTCATCAAAATTAATCAACGGCAAAAAGGATAGCCATTTCTGAGAAATGCGATTGGTTTGTCATGATTGTATTTGGGCACTTTTAGTGATTTTCTCGCAGCCGTTTTCATTGCAGGAACGGTTTAGATTGGGTGACGAAGTGATTCTCATGGAATCACGTAGGGCAAACCAGTCTGCGGACGCCCAGCGTGTGCAAACCATTCTGCGGACGCCCCAACTGTGCAAACCATTCTGCGGACGGCCGAAGCCTGCATTTGTAAGGCTTTGCAGCATGCAAACCATTCTGCGGACGCCCGAGCCGTGCAAACCATTCTGCGGACGCGCGAAGTCTGCAAATCATTTTGCGGATGGTCAAAGTGTGCATTTGTAAGGCTTTGCAGCGTGCAAACCATTCTGCGGACGCTCCGGCTGTGCAAACCATTCTGCAGATGGCCGAAGTCTGCATTGTAAGCCTTTGCAGCGTGCAAACCATTCTGCGGACGCCCGAGCCGTGCAAACCATTCTGCGGACGCGCGAAGTCTGCAAATCATTTTGCGGATGGTCAAAGTGTGCATTTGTAAGGCTTTGCAGCGTGCAAACCATTCTGCGGACGCTCCGGCTGTGCAAACCATTCTGCAGATGGCCGAAGTCTGCATTGTAAGCCTTTGCAGCGTGCAAACCATTCTGCGGACGCCCGAGCCGTGCAAACCATTCTGCGGACGCGCGAAGTGTGCAAATCATTTTGCGGATGGTCAAAGTGTGCATTTGTAAGGCTTTGCAGCGTGCAAACCATTTTGCGGATGCCCAAACTGCGGACCCCGGAACTGTGCAAATCATTTTGCAAACGCACCAGTTTGTAAAGCTTCACACCATTCTGCAGACGCCCGAACTGTGCAAACCGGCCAACTCATGGATTTTTGAATGAAACCAAATGCAGGGAAACAGGAGCGACGAAAAAGGTGTGCTGATTTAAGATCTGTACCAAAGAAAAGGATCCAAAAAGATCCAAAAAGACTAAAATTGATGGGTTCAAAAATTGTCATTTCGCTGTAGTGAAACGGCAAGCCACTTGCGCACTCACACATTTCGCTTTAGCCCCGTGCAAGATGCACGAAAATGTGGCGCCATGTAAATGTTGGTCCATTTAAAAAATGAAGCAGATGACGTCATTGAAGGGAAGCACAAAAACACCATAAAAACAGTTAAAATCAACATGACGCGACTTGGCAGCAATGAAAAAGCGTCGTGACGCATTACCGGAACGTGGATTTAGTATTCGTCGGATGTGAATCCAGGAGCTCCCAAATGGCCTAAAGGTGCTCCCAAAAGGCTTAGGTACGCTCTTCTGACCACAAAACTTGCTGCCAAACCCTGTTGCGACACACGCTCTGACAAGAGGAGGCTGTGCTTGAGAAACAATCTGTCACATGTTTCCTGATTTTACCAGATGAAATTAGCGATGGCCAAATCGATAACGTAACCGTAACCAAAAAATACCAAAAATTTCTGAAAGTGGCACCGGGCAGCCAGAGACTCAATCCATCTGCGGAGTGGCGCACTTCAATCTTGCGTCAAGTTTTGAAACATCTATTTGGCGTGGTCCAGCCTGGCCTTGAAACCTACCATTGAATACAGGTTTGATCTCATTATCCAAAGAGATGAACAGAATCTGCACAAGCAGACGACGCGCAACAACGCAAAAACCAAGCTGCTCTGAAGGAAATTCTTTCCGCACTTTGAAGAAAAACAGTGGACAGCAGACTGCTGACCATGAAGTGCACCTACCGTTGTGGCAATGAATTGAAGTGGACCTCCAAATTTCTCCAAATCAATAGCTATTGTTTGAAAGGGTACAAAAAATGTAAAGCGATAGAGCGAACTACCTAAAACAAAACAAATTGCTCTTGACAGCCTTTGTGGCCCTTAGTTTTGTTCCCTGCAGATAGGTGGACAGCAGAGCAAACATATTAAATGAGGGGTAAAGCGTAGACCAACTTTGGGAGGGTTTGGGAGTATTAGTACCAAGAGAAACAGGGTAGCCTGTTTCTTTTCTGCAAGCGGCACTGCGACTACAAGCAGCAGGAACAATAAACTGGAACCATGAAAAGATTGAAACGACCCAGGCAGAATTTGGTTTTGTTTCATTCTGTTCCTTGCGTTGTAGCACTGTGACTTGTGAGGTTGAGGTGAGCCAAACAGCGCGACGCAAGCGACGAGATCCACAGCTTTGGAACAATTTACTGGATCAGGCATTGGCTGCGAACCTGAGCTTAGCCTATGGATTGATCATAAATTGATTGCAGTTTGTTTTGGTTTTGACGGTGTCCAACTGGCCAGATACATTGATTCATTCGCCTTGAACCATGGCGCCTGATATGTAGGTAAGCTGAGAGAAGTCGAGAGAAATTGATAGAAATTGAAAAACATTGAGAGAAATTGACAGGCGCATAGGTTGGCAGAAATTGTCATGTTTGTTTGAACTTTCCGGTGTTTTTGTTTTTTCGTTGGAAATTTGTGCCAAGGCATGCAGAACTGGCTCCTCAGGACATGGCATCGATTCTTTGGTCAATGGCTGACGCTCGATTTCACCACAAAGCTTTGGTTGAAGAGTTTATCCGGTCATTGTCTTTCAGAGCCGGAGTAAAGTCACTGGTGACAGCCATGCTAGCGCTAGACCGATTGGGTTTGCCAGCTGATTCTCTTCGTGCACCTTTCCTCCAGCATTTGAGCGGACAATGCAATGACTTGAGCTTTGGCGACCTGCGTAGGGTTTTGATGGCATTGGCAAGGTGTACTTCTTCTGTTCAAAGTGAGCAGCTTCGAGAGATTTGTGATGCCATACACGAAAAAGCCGAAGAATGCGACCCTCGTGATCTGGTCGCAGTTCCTCAGCATTTGGGTCGGCTGCGCTTTCTACATCCGCAGTTGATGGCACGATCCATCGATGCGATTTCTCGCTTGATCTCTTCACGCCTTTCAGTTGCACCACTGGATGTCCTTCGGGCCTTAGATGGCTTGCTGATGTTGGCTTCGCTCGTCGAAGGAGAGATACATGATCAACTAAAGCACTTGGCCACCAAATGCAAATTATTGAGCAGTCGCATGCTGCAGGAAGGGTCAACACCAGATTTATGGAGCATTGGTTCTCAACTTCTCGGTTCGGAAATTGTGAATGCAGAGGTGTGGACACTGTGGCTGGCGGAGGCATCCGACAGGCGTTTGCAGCAGCATCCGGCAGAGAGCCGATCGCAACGGATCAGCAGAATCCGACGTCAAATGATGAAACAGTGGAACTTCTCGCAGTCGCTTCCTGAGGAACTGGAAATTGTTTTAAAAACTGCTGCATAGTGCGGAGAGTCAGTTGCCACAAGTTGTCCACAAAGATCTTGACATCTACGTTGCAGTGACCTGGTGAACTTGACTCGGACATTCCACTGGTTATTGCGATTGCAGACCTCAGGGGTTACATGTGTGCGCCATAGGAATGGTCTCAGAGATGGCAGAACAACCCGCGTTGCAGAGAAGTGCTTCGTTGTTGTATGATACATTATTTTTGTTTTTATAGACACCCTTCAAATGAACGCGTCTCACCAAGCAGACTAGACCACAGATGTGAGAGGCCGTGTGATTGTGTTGGTACAACACTCTGGAAATGTTCACAGAAATATTCACAGATCCACACAGTAAATACACACATGCATCTTAAGACACTTACATAGTTCAAACTATTTAAAATACATATCCTACATGCAAAGGCAGTAGGTGGTATGCGGTAGTTGTCATGGACTCGAGTCTATGGCAGAAAGCTCCACGAAGCCATGTATTGTGCTCCCCGGCCTCTACGGCTTGCTGGCGCCCGGCTTGGCATTTAGGTGGATTCGTCGGATTCAGTTAATTCAATCATTGATTCAGAAAAAAACAATGGATTCAGCTCGATGATTTCGATGGCTCAAGGTGCAGCTTTTGCTGTTTGCCTGCTGCATCGGCACATTGATCGCCAAAAAGGCCAGAGTCCCAGATAGTGACAGATTTTTCACAGCGCAATAAATGCAGATGCCCCAGATCCCCACACCTTGCGAAGCCTTGCGGGCTTCATGCAGCTTATCTCATATGATATTGCCTACCATCGTGAGAATACACATTTCATCATGTTTCCATCATTTTTGTGAAATGACATTGGTGATGGGTTGTGATGGGTTGTGATGGGGTGTGATGCGTTGTGATTCGTTGTGATGCGGTGTGATGCGGTGTGAGATGTTGTGAGGTTGTGGAAGGAGGCGAAAGAACATGGTTTCAATTTGGCCTGGACTCCTCCAAGCAGTTGATTGGTGCAGGACTTGAAGAGGTCAAGTGCTCCATTGTGCTCTTGATGTTCAATTGTGCTCAACTTTTTTTTTGCATGGAAGGGCCGCTAGGTCGTGGCCCATTTGCTCGCTTTGAAACGCTTATAGAAAAAGGTTCAAAGGCCAGCTAAAAGCTCAAAAAGGTGCATTTGCCACACCGAAACAGCATGGCACTGCAGGACAGATCGTGCCTTCGAAGGGCAGCTGCGTCAGCTCCTGAACTGCCTGCCAGTGAAGGACGGAAGGCTTCGCGCCGCTGCCCGGTCGGACGACATCATGCCGCCTTCTAACGGTCAAAGAAGAATGCCAAGAGAAGCCGCCAGCTCGGGAAAAAGCACCCTTCGCCACGCTTTAACAGCATGGCAGTGAAGGACGGAAGGCTTCTCGCAGGGCTGCTGGGTCGTGGCCCATTTGCTCGCTTTGAAACGCCTATAGAACAAGGTTCAAAGGCCAGCTAAAAGCTCAAAAAGGTACGTTTGCCACACCGAAACAGCATGGCACTGCGGGACCGATCGTGCCTTCGAAGGGCAGCTGGTCGTGGCGCCGTCAGCTCCTGAACTGCCTACCAGTGAAGGAGAACAGGCCGCTGCCGATGCTTCGCTGTCTCGGGCACCTCCCCCTGCAATGGCAACGGCAGGGGTCGGCGGATAATATATACATATTATATAATCATATTGTATATAAATATATATATATATTTAAATATATATATATATAAATAAATATACTGCTATGTGTGTGTATTTATATATATATATAAATATAAATATATATATATAGCACAGTACACATCTTTTCCTGCTTGCTCCCAATCCCTTGGGAGTTGTGACTCTGAGAGCGCTGTCGCTTTAGCTGTGTTCATCGTGCTGCCGCGTAGAAGCCCCTAAGACATCCTAAGACCAAGACCTGGTGAAAGACGATTTGCCAATTTGCCCGCAGCATTTCACTCTTCCAACTCTGCCGACCCTGCTCTCTGAACAGTGATTGCATGGGGTCTGTTGGGTCCGCTGCTTCTGTGCTACTTTACGTGTGTTCGCGTTTTTTTGAACGGCAGCTTTCGACTGCAAAATTCGCAGGATGGATCCATATCCTGAATCTTCTGCAACTTGCTTTGCAAGCAGCGCTCAAACAAAGCACGGCATATGTTGATAGTTTCTTTTTCATGCTCGGCATGGTCAAGCATTGTATTGAACCTTCAGGTGTGCAGAGCTTCTGGGAAGCCAAATGGGCCAAGGCGATGAATGCGAATGGTGTGCCGCCAGAGTAGAGGATGTTGGCATTGGCATATATTGCCATGGATTGCCTTTCTTCCAATTCCAAGATCATGCTTCATCCCGGCAATCTTGGTCTTGAGGTACTGGCTTAACATCATACTGGATACCACCCTCGGGGCTGCTTTGGCTGCGCAAATCATTTGCTGTGTGCAACTCTGTGCGCTTTTGTTTCGCTGCTGGACTGATTGGGAAGCGAAGTGAAGACACGATTGCGGATTTCGAAGGTCCTCATTGAGTACTTGCTGCTCCGAGTGCTTACGGATGCCCTTAACACGGTCTTGGAAGAGGGTGCTCAGGCGCAATGCAAGTGCTATTACCACATATTGTTACCACCTACCAGTAGTACCGCACAAGGCGGTGGCGGAAGTTTCAATTATATAGGAGAGGTGAGTTGTGGTGATGCATGGATGGCAGAGCGAATCCACTGATGGACCGAAAGGTGGTTGGAGTTGTGTTTTTTGGAGTGGTTGCAATGGTTGCAGTGGTCACCTCACCCACAACTGCTGGATGTGGTGTGGTGTAGTGCAATTGTAGTTGTAGTTGTAGTGTCGTGGAGTTGTAGTTGTAGTGTAGTGCAACCAGTGTAGCGTAGTGGCAATTGCAGTTGCAGTTGTAGTTGTGGTGTGGTGTAATGAGTCTAGTGTAACGTAGTGTAGTGTAGTGTACTGTACAGCTGTGTCGTGTAGTATAGTGTAGTATAGTGTAGTGTAGTCTAGTGTAGTGTAGTGCAAAGTAGTGTAAAGTATTGTGGTTGTAGTTGTAGCTGTACTTGTAGTTAGTGTAGCGTCGTGTCGCGCAGTGTAGTGTACAGTAGTGCAGTGCAGTTTAGTCTAGTGTAGTGTAGCGTGATGTAGTGCAGTTGTAGTTGTAGTTGTAGCTGTTGTGCAATCAGTGTAGTGTACTTAGTGTAGTGTAGTGTAGTGTTGTGTTGTGCTGTGTTGTGTAATGTAGTAGTTGTAGTGTAGTAGTTGTAGTGTAGTGTAGTGTAGTGCAATTAGCGTAGCGTAGTGTAATGTAGTGTAGTTGTAGCTGTAGCTGTAGTTAGTAGTAGTAGCTGTAGTAAGTAGTAAGTAGTAAGTAGTAAGTAGTAAGTAGCTAGTAGCTAGTAGCAAGTAGTAGTTAGTAGTTAGTAGCTAGTAGCTAGTAGCTAGTAGCAAGTAGTAGTTAGCAGTTAGTAGCTAGTAGCTAGTAGCTCGTAGCTGGTAGTTAGTAGCTAGTAGGTAGTGATAGTAGTAGCAGTACTAGCAGCAGTAGTAGTACTAGTAGTAGTAGTAGTAGTAGTAGTAGTAGTAGTAGTTGGTTGTTGTTGTTGTTGTTGCTGGGGTTGTTGTTGTCGTTGTTGTCCTTGTTGCTCTTGTTGTTGTCGCTGCTGCTGTTGCTGTTGTTGCTGTTGGTTGTTGTGGTTGTTGTGGTTGTTGTGGTTGTTCTGGTTGTTCTGGTTGTTGTGGTTGTTGTGGTTGTTGTGGTTGTTGTGGTTGTTGTGGTTGTTGTGGTTGTTGTGGTTGTTGTGGTTGTTGTGGTTGTTGTGGTTGTTGTGGTTGTTGTGGTTGTTGTGGTTGTTGTCGTTGTTGTTGCTGTTGCTGTTGGTGGTGGTGGTGGTATTGGTGGTGGTATTGGTGTTGGTGTTGGTGTTGGTGTTGGCGTTGGTGTTGGTGTTGGTGGTGTAGTAGTAGTAGTAGTAGTAGTAGTAGTAGTAGTAGTAGTAGTAGTAGTAGTAGTGGTAGTAGTAGTAGTAGTAGTAGTATTAGTAGTATAGTAGTGGTAGTAGTAGTAGTAGTAGTAGTAATAGTAGTAGTAGTAGTAGTGGTAGTGGTAGTGGTAGTGGTAGTGGTAGTGGTAGTGGTAGTGGTAGTGGTAGTCGTAGTCGTAGTCGTAGCAGTAGTAGTAGTAGTAGTAGTCGTCGTAGTACTAGTACTAGTAGTTGTAGTAGTAGTAGTAGTTGTTGTTGTTGTTGTAGTTGTAATGTAGTTGTAGTTGTAGTTGTAGTAGTTGTTGTAGTAGTTGTAGTTGTAATGTAGTTGTAGTTATAATGTAATTAGTGTAGTGTACTGCAATTAGCGTAGTGTAGTGTAATTAGATTAGTGGAGTGTAATTAGTGTAGTGTACTGTAGCTCAGTATTTTTGTATTTTGTAGTTGTATTATGGCGTTGTGTAGTTGTAGTTGCGCTTGTACTTGTAGTTTTCTATCTATCTATCTGTCTAGCTGCAAGCTTGAAAACGAAGCTATTCAGCGAGACTTCCTCAGTTTTTGAACGTGACAAGATCAAAAACGCAGCAATTCAGCGAGACTTCCTCAGTTTTTGAACTTGACAAGGTCAAAAACGAAGCAATTCCGGGAGAATTCCTCAATTTTCGAAGTTGACGATATCAAAAGCGAAGCAATTCTGCGAGACTCCGTTCAAAAATACAAAGTTGAGTGTAGAGCTCAGGGCCTCGTGCCAATGCGTTTTGCGATTTTTCATTCCATCTATCTACAGTACTGCGCCTGCCACGAAACAGTGAGGCCAGGTCACACGAAGTGCTGCACCTGTCACACAAAAGCATCTTACCAAAACCTGAAGATCTGATGCTCCAAAATGCCACCTCTCTCAGGAAATCAGCACCCGGATCTCCTGACATGTCTGACTCATGTGTCTCTAGTATTGCGCCTGCCACGCGACATGCATCTTTGCAGATCCTTTTCAAATGCCCCACGCCTGCCAACGTTGTTGAAACTGTCACAAAACCCCATGCTTTGCACGCTTTTGGCAGGGTGCAGAATCCCTTACGCCTGCCACACAAAACGGCGCTTCAACGTCAAAAAGTGGCGCGAACATGTGGTGTCTTTGGCATTTTGACTTCGAAATGTGCTTCGCGCCACAATGGCGTACACTTTTGAACGTCTCAACTTCCAACAGTGCTCTGAGGCCGTCAGTTTTTTACACCGCTTTTGACTTTCAAATGTGCTTCGCGCAACTTGCAAAAGTGCTCCGACGTTGTGGTATTTTTAGCATTTTGACTTCGAAATTTGCTTCGCGCCACAACAGCGTGCAATTTTTCATCTCTCATCTGGCCAGATGGCTCCGCACCCGCTGCTTTAGTGAGCCTACGTTTCGAGCCTCCGGAGCCCCAAAAAAACATGGAAAAACACAGTATTTCGCGACTTTTCTACCTTTTCGCGCGCCTGCACCTTTTTTCTTCTGACGCTTTCTCTTCTCTGACCTTTCTTCTTCTCTTCTCTGACTCTTCCCACCTCTGCTTTTTCATCTGTCCATATTGTCGGAAGTTTGACTTCTAAACTTCCTTCGGCTAGTAGGGTGGACATGTTTGGCCGCAGGATTTCAGAACTGGCAGCTACTGGCGTGGAGGAGAGTTCCAGGTTCCAGCTTGCAAAACGTTTGAAGCATTCTTGTGAAAACTTGTGAATTGCTACTGTTCTTTATCACATTCATTTTGTTTGAAGTTTCCGCGGGCAGCCTTGGCTTCTGCTGCGTTGGCTTCCAGTGGAGGTGATAATGTATGCCAAACAGCTTGGCTTATGGCTCGTGATCGTGACCTTCATGAAGCTCTTTATGGTACTCCACCGAGTTTATTTCTAGCTTTCCAAACAGTGTGCGCATTGTCATTGTCACTGGTCACAGATAAAATTGGATTGTCATTCTCATACCAATGACGAATGGACCTTGTTTTCCTATGTTCCAAGATGTTCCGAGGTTATTCTGATGATTTTGCTTGCGAAACCTTTGACAATTGCGGCGGGAGTGTGTCTCAAGCCTTTCATGGACCCACTGCGTCGCACTGAGTTCCCGAATTTCAGACGTGACTCACCCTCGCTCAGTTGATAACTTCCAGTGGTACGATTTTGAGGTTGAAATTGCTTGTGGTGATGATAGCAACACCGGCGCGGTGCTTTGTGGAAGTTGACTTGGGACGCATTGCTTCAATTTACTTCACACAATTGACAGCATCCTTGCTTCAACAGAAACTATGTTTGTTTTCCGCGGAAGTCGTTCCAGTTTCCCTGCCGCAGATCATCATGAACGCCTTCCAGCTCTGGGTGACCGACAACTTTATCAAGAAACGAGAATATGCAGATCAAGGCGACAACTTCTCAAGAGGTCCGTCCCAAAGTCTTGTTGTGCATGTTCTACCCACCAACATGGCACCCTCAACGCGTGATCGGAATGATTTGATGAGGATCTGTCACGTCGCTTCTAGTCGGCGACGGCCGATGCCCCAGAGATGGGGCTGGTGCTGGCCCTGGCGTGCTTTTGCAGTCCTATCGGGCTGCAACCGTAGGTACAAGAGCTTCTCAGTCGAGTCAGTCGAGCCCGTCAAGACCTCAAGTCAAGGCCTGTCAATCCAATATTAAAATATTCCAAATAGTAGTGCAATTTGGAATGATGTGCATGTCGTGCGTGTATGTGTTTGTGTGTGTGTGTGGCTGTCTCTGTGTGTGTGTGTGTGTTCATTTGTGCTAGTTTGAGAGAGCGGGTGCCATTGGTTCATCACGATTGGTTCACGTAACTTTTTTCTAGGATTGCTGTGCGCCGGGGACGCCAAGGCTTGATGCCGTTTCTGGCAGCAATTCCGAGATGGCAGCGGCTCCTGCTGAGATTCAAGGCCACTTACATATTTTTGAATCATATCCGCACATATTTTCACATAATTGCTGAATATTGCTTATAATATTCCTCATCCAGGTTCGAAATAAAAATATTAAGAGATTATAAAATATTAGAAGCAGATAGATATTTCATGTATATTTAAAAATATATTAAAGGATGTTACAAATAAATAATATAGCCAAATTAGTATTAATGTTTATAATTATAGAAAAATTAAATATTATGATTAAAGGAATTTTGAAGATCTAACTTCCGTGTTATGGATCTGACAGCAAAGAGATTTTACAGCATGTCATAGCAAAGAGATTTTATAGCAAAGAATTCTTACAACAAAGAAATTTCACTGCAAAGAAATCTTATAGCAAAGAAATCTCATAGCAAAGAGGTCTTACAACAAAGAAATCTCACAGCAAAGAAATCTTGCAAAGAAATCTTATAGAAAAGAGGTTTTATAGCCAAACAACATTATCGTAATGAGATTTACTAGAAAAGAAATTTCGTAATAAACAAATCTTATATTAAATTTTGGCGTTGATTTTGTAAATATTTATATGTTTTAAATTTGTTTTTATGGTAAGGTTTGATTTTATAAAATTATTTTATATTATATTATATTTAAATATGTTAATTTTATATATATTTACTTGATGCTACCTGATAGGTTTATTATACGGACCTGCTAGATATTATTTCGAATGGTGTATTGTAACTTTGGGAAAATACATGGAATTTTTGTTGGTTTTAATTAAGAACTATAACCCTTCTATCGACATTAATAACTCCGAATTTGACCTAATGCTTGAAAATGAACCTTGACGAATTTAAGGAATTTGAAGAGATTTATATAGATATGGTGACTCTTGAAGATTTTTACAGACTTTGCGCGATATGGATTTACGTTAATCGAGGTAATTATGGGAAATCTACTGCGATGAGAGCCATATGATTAAAATTGCCATACTAAGATTGCTACCTCCTTGGGCATGGATGCGTAGTACTTCGGCCTTAACAATGGTTGGAACTTCTCCTATAAGTTCTACCAGCGCGAATTCATGAAATTACTGGATAAATATTAACCAGAAGAAGTATTTTTATCGCCTACTTATGGATCTTACTTTTTAATGCAGAACAATAATGCCAAGACGCCGCAGCGTTAAGAGCGCTGACATGCTGAGCAAACATAGGAATTAGTAACTTATAAAACATCTAGATTCGCACCTCTGGAGCTTAAAAATTCAACCAAAGATGCCGTTGAAGGGTGTC